>CM070832.1:4163531-4461031 GCA_036326025.1 Chrosomus eos | reverse complement strand
AAAATGATTCGATTTTAAACACCTTTTGTCTCTAGCATGTGGTCAGTTTGCCATGTTTGTGTAATGATGAGATGTTAGAGAATGAAGTGTGTGTTGAAAGATTGCTTTGTCCTCTCTGAGGAAGGAATGGTTTCCAGGCAGACAGGACTTGGAGTGACTCAGAACGAGTGTAAATATTGCATCACTGTACCTGCGTAGGCCTTTTGTTTTATTGGCCGTATTACCGTTTTGCGACAGACTTGTGTCTGGATTGGGTTGTCTGTGGGGAGCATGAAGTGACAGAGACTCTCCAGGGGTCCTGGGTAAATTTAAGCATAGATCCTCTGACACTGCACATTCCTCTCATCCCCTTTTCTTCGTTTTCTTCTTCCTCGACTCTCCTCAGGCTGTTCATTGCTTCATCCTGAAACATACCTAAACAATATCCAACTTGTTTTCCGTCGCCCACTCATTACGGGAATCCTGTTGTTGCTGGTAACCGTAGCCGGCCCGGGACGATGAGGTCATTGCTGGTGTAAGCGTTTTTTTCCTCTCCCGGCAGAAAGGATGAGCCCTTCCCTCTCTCCAACACAATGCCATCTTTCTCCTGGCTCAGATTGATCTATGAGAGACAGACAGAGGTCGGACTGAGAGACCAGACTGTTGTTGTCGACGACTCTAACCAGCACAAGAGTTATGCGTTTTCTGTCTTGTTGACGTGGCGTGCAAATAGCTCTGACTTTTGACCCGTTTGATCCCGAAACAGAAAGAGCTTAAAATAGAGCAATGACTGATAAAAGTGGCTAATGGAGGTGCTTGTGTGTGTGAACCGCTGTGGTTATGTCATCATCTGCTGGCTCATACGGTTTCTGGCATGAGTTTAGCTGCCGAATGCCTCAGATGTTTTCTGGGGTCATTTACACTGAGAAACAGTCATACGAGAGGTTTATTTCACACAACTGTCATGCTTCTCATGTGAAGTGATGTCATTCACGGTTGCTTCAAAACATAATGATGTGGCAAAGGCAAAACGCTCTGACCAATGTTCACCTTAGTGGGAAAAATCTTTAATTCAGTAATTGTTTAATGTATGGGTATGATTCTGAAATGATTTTTGCAAATTCAGAATAATTTGATCAGTTTCACAATGAGATTCTTTCAACAATTCTGTATTGTAAAGTAGTTTTATTTCATGTTAAAAATGCATATTACGATACATTTACAGTATGTTTGTTTTTTGGGAAATAAGGTTGTTATGGTAAGGTTTTAGATGCCAATTCTTGATACCAATTTTTTATACCACAGAAAAAGTTAATACAGCCTAATATAAGAAAAAAATATTGAAGTAATAAAGTAAACAGTCAGTAATAAATACAATAGAACAAATATTCAAATGGAATAAACAGTGCTTACATTTTTTTTTCTTCAGAAAGGTCAGTGTAACTAGTGCTAGTAGTATTCAAGTAAAAAAATATATTTTACATTTGATTATTTAAAATTAGATTTAATGCTAATCATGGATCCTTATTAAAGCTACAAAAACTATTAATTTAAGAACAGTGAGTGATTCTCTCTTTATTTCGTTGTTTCGTTAACATTAGGGACATAGTTCCTTCTAGATTTTTTTATAATATAGTAATAGTATTATTATGATGAATTATTATTATAATACTCATAATAGTATTATTATGATAAATAATAAAAATACTGTATTTGGCTGCTGTCACTTTATGACCTTATTCACACTTACAATCTTATGTTTATTATTATTATTTGTGAAGGATTTCCCTAAACGGTAGTTGTAAAATGCCTCAATTCTGCAGATGTCCTCCAGTTCTTCAAGTCTTTGGTGACTAAATGTAGTAGTCTTCTAATGTAGTCAAATTTTAGTGAATGTGTCATAAATTCACAACAGTGCTCATTTTGCAAAGGAAAATTCATTGTGTCTGCAAAGGGAACGCTTGTGATCACCCGTCTAAATTTTAAATGACAAATGAGACCTTTATGATCTTGTAAACTTTACAGATTTACACTAACAAAGACCACACGGATGGACAGTTCTTTGGTTACCTTGTCATAAATCAAATACTTCTATTCTCAATGTGAAAAACAATACGTCCGAATTGTATTCATACCCGTATTCATACTATATAGAACATACGTATTTAACGGTCACAAACTGAATTTAAATATAGTACCTATTTAGTATGTGATTTCGGACACAGCTCTGGTGTACAGTATTACTTAGTGTAATGACTTAAATTAATATGTTAAGTAAGAATAACATATTTAGGCTTAAATCTCATTGTAACAAATGTTCCTCTTAATCTCAAAATGACTAAAGTCCTTGTAAATCTGAATCAAACTAATTGTATTTGAACTGCATAGCTGACTGTAAAACAGTTTATCTTAACTTTACCATAGCAGATATCCACCCTGTATTATTATGATGAATAATTGCCGTCTTAGAAATGTTTCTCACACACGTCTTACTCCCTACCAGCGGGAGTATTGATGCTGGGCAATGATATCATCTCGTTTTTAAAGTAAGACTTAAGACATTATCCAGAAAACCACTCCTCGAGTGTGGAAACGTTGACTTTCTCATGACTCCTGATCCTGTAAAGAGTTTGAAATACTGTAAGAGTGGAACAACTTTTAGGGTGTTTTTCAGGTCATTCTCAAAGCTCAACCACACTGGGAAAGATAAATGTTCAACCGTAACTCAATACAACACGGGGAAGTCTTTCTTAAACTCAATATTGTATCAGTGACTTATATTATTCAGTGAATATCCTGATTTGATTTATCCATTGAAATTTGGATTGGATTGAGAAATGTAAGCATCCTATACTAGAATAAGCCTGAATGCAAGTTGATTATTGGTTTAACATTATCAAATAGTATTCCAAGGTGATGCAGAAAAAGAAAGTTCACTGTTTTTACTTTCTGATTATCAAGTTTTTTGTTTTTGTTTTATTGCACACAAATTACCATTTTGATTTCATTTTTTTAGTAATGTGGCACATGTTTGAATTGTGTGTGTGTGTGTGTGTGTGTGTGTGTGTGTGTGTGTGTGTGTGTGTGTGTGTGTGTGTGTGTGTCACACAATCTTTTTTATCCTTCCGTATTGCCTATAATGGGTCACGTTTGAATAATTTTATTTTATATTGCCTATTTGAGTACCACTGTGTTAAAGCATGTGTACTAACAGTCTACCATTACTGAAAAGGGAAGAAAAAGGACAGTTTCAGGAGAACTTTTTAAATTATTTAGCTGTTTTGAAAATCGTATTTAAATAATTGTGTTTCTTATTTATCTGTGAATGGATTGCTCTGCAACTTTCTTTCCCCGGTCATCAATCCCGGTCACAGCTGAAGAGCTCATCTCTTATCTCTCCTTTCCCTTTCCCCCCCTCTTTTCCATCAACTACGAGAAGACGTTTTGATTAGATCCCAGAAATGTAACAAGCTCAGCTGTATGCTGTGGGTCGTGCTGATAATGAGTTGTGTAATGTGTGCCTCAGTGGACAGACGGCGTGCTCTGTCCCCTCGTACGTGACTCAGTCAGGCTCGTAGATGGAGCGATGAAAATCAAGCCCAAATTGCATTGCCGTTATTTAAAAATCCAAGACAGCGTGTGACAAACCCATTTGAACGCAGCCTGTGTTTGCTTGTGCCTCGCGATGATGACGGCAATACTCATTTGTTTGTCTCATTCTTAACCCTTGACAAGGAGGAGGAGATGTAATGTTTATTTACTCGCTTGCAAAAATTAATATTCTGCTTTTTATTTTCAGTCAGTGTCACTTAATTTTAATTTTAACTTGTGTACGTATCACGCATCAACGAGCAATTGGGCCTCGGAGACAGAACTGGCTGTTGGGTAGAATTAGGCCAGTGAAAAGAATGGTGGAGCACTTCGTGAAAAGGTGGCAATTTGGTTTTTGCCCCCTCGCTCTGAATTTGCATACCTGTGCACTGCTCCAGTCAGGGAAGCTCATGCAAATTGGGATCACCTATGCAAATGAGGTCAGCCTGTAGGAGGAGAGGAGGAAAGGCAAGTAGAGCGTGTTGGCATGCAGGCCTTTTCCCGCTCACGCAGCCCGCAAGAACACGGCAATGCTAACTCTGTGATGGGCATACACCCACTCAACTCACTTCTTTCCCTAATAGCGGAGTGTTTGCAGTAGGAGAGACTGGAAATAGCCTGCTGTTGGTTGCCGTCCGAACCTTCAAAAATCGAGTTTTCTTACCAAACCATTGTTACCTGCATGCATTAAACATATGGCACAGACTCAAGATCTTGCGCTGTCTTATCTGAAAACTGTGCGAGAACAGGGTTTCCTCCTTTTTAGTGCCTTCATTTCCCATGCTTTGAGGCACATTGTTAGAATGCCTCGGCCAGAAACGGAGCTTGAATCCTTCGTCTTTTGGCGTCTGGACGTGGGATATGTAGAGTCTGGAGATGAAAGCGCCTTCGCTGGTGCAGGATATCCTGTGGTGTTACCATTTGCCTCAAGATTGTTGGGTTGCAAATGGGTGGAAACCACCACATCATGTTGACATTGTGACAATAAACGGTGAAAAGACCCAGGCTCAGCACTTTAGAAACTACCACCTGCATTTAGTTGCCTCATTCTTTTGTTTTCTCCTTATCTCTAAAAGTTATTTTGCAGTCTAAGCATACAGTCTTAATGTCTGTTCCATATAAAACACCCTTGTATTATATCTGTTTCACAATGAGTCATTCAATGATGATTTTTGATAACTTCATGGCTCATAAAGCTAGTTTAAGGTTCTGTAACCTGTGGTACTCTGAGAGTATACCTCTGTTATATGCCATAAGCATTGCACTTGGATTCGGGGTATTTCCCTCAGGAGTTTGGGTATTCTGAACTGCTTGTTTAAAGTCACCATGAAATCAAAATGAACAATTCTTTTTATGGAATGTTAGAGTTTTTATTATAAACGATTTATCCGTGCACATCGTTATTTAAAAAAAGTGCCCTTAAAACCTTTAATAAAATCATAAAAATTATAATTGGAGAAGCTATTTCACTCAGACTGTATATACTTTACAATATAAAGACGTTTTCCCTTAAATGCATGAATATTCCACCAATCATCATTACATTTACGGGTCTTTAGCGACCCGGTTCTATATCTAACACGGATGGATCTCTAACTGCCACAATAGTATAAAACTCTCCTGATATTTTAACAACAATAGCAAAAGAATAAAATAAAGCATATTTTATTTCTTTTTTTGAAGGGTTAACTTTGATGCTGTTTACCATCATCACTGTCATTGTCAGAGCTCATTTCCTCAGTATATCCAGCATATGACTCGTATTGCTCATACTCGCCATCTCAAACATTCTCAAGTGTCATTTTTAACTTCTTCACAAACAATATTTTGATCTCTGACAGCTTCTTCTCCAGATCCACCATCAAGTAACAGTGACACTAATATTTGATTGCGTACAGTACTTATATTTGTCATAATGAATAAATTGAGGAATACTAAGAAGGTTGATGTCTAACTTTAAAAAAAATTAATGAGGGGAAGAGTAGTGAATGACGCTCCGGGTCAATAAAGACCTGAGATATGCGCTTAAGGGTTAAGCTATTGCCTGTAAGTGGTGTTGCAATCCAGTGACATCAACCAATGTCACGAGGTGGGGCGGGACTAGCTTATGAACCATGGCAGATGAGGAAATATCTGAGAAACCTTTTTAAGAACCAGTCTTAATTTCCAGTTGGAGGCACAGAAAACTCACCATGTACTTTTTTAAGTAATCATGAATTAAAATTGACCCTATTTGCATTCGTTATTCATATTCTCTGAAACAACTTTCCTATTTTGCTGATGTCACCAAGACCACTTACTGTAAATTTCAACCTATGGTGTCGACGCAGTTTTATGTTTGCATCCTTTCAGATATTATACCCCCACTTTTCACAATCTAAATAACACTCCTAACTCCTTTTTTTTTATTGCCATAATGCAGAAAATTTCACTCTGAAATATACCATATTACAGAAATAAAATGAATGGCAAATGCCTTTTCTTGTTAACTTTTAACAAGCTATTAATATTCACTTTATAGGTTTGTGCACACAGCAAACTTGAAAACTGAAAGTGCTAGATGTTTCTGTTTCCCCATCTACACTTGCTCAAATGCTGACTCCCACTCTCTTTCTTTGGTTGTGTGTCCTCTGGCAGCACTTGGTGTCGTGGGATGCGGGTAAACCGGAGTGTCTCCTGCAGCTGGTGAAAGAGCTGTTACAGCAGTACCACCAGTACCAGTGCCAGCGGCTGCGCGACAGTTCCCGTCTGCTCTTCGAGTACGACAGCCTGCTGGACGACCCCAACTATGGACGCAGTATGGAGATCTACGCCGGACGCAAGAACAGCTGGGTAACCGTCCTACATCACCTCATAGTTTACATTTTCACACTAGCCCAATGTTTCCATTCAGTGAGATCCTTATAAACATACATCCATCCATTCTTCAAACTGCTTGTCTCATGTAGGGTCAGGGGATTCTGTAGCATTTCCCGGCATCTCGGGCCAAAGGCAAAGAGCAAATCATCCTGGACAGATTAAGGCCAAATTAAACAAAAATATGTGGATCAAAATATAACACTTTCACTATAGACAATTTTATTGATTATAGCTTTTTAATAGGACTCATCCAGTCATATTTATTTGTTTTGAACAACTTTTTTTTATCTATCAAATTCCAAATATAAATACAGTATATATATATATATAGTACACACACTGCTGTTCAAAAGTTTGGGGTCGGTAAGATTTTTAATGTTTTTAAAAGAAGTCTCTTCTGCTCACCAAGGCTGCATTTATTTGATTAAAAATACAAAATAAACCCAGTAATATTGTGAAATATTATTTCAATGTAAAACAGCTGTTTTCTATGTGAATATATAGTAAAGTGTAATTTATTCCTGTGATCAAAGCTGAATTATTAGCATCATTACTCCAGTCTTCAGTGTCACATGATCCTTCAGAAATCACTATAATATGATGATTTGATGCTCAAGAAACATTTATGATTATTATCACAGTTGAAAACAGTTTTGCTGCTTCATATTTTTGTGCAAACCGTGATTCATTTTTTTCAGGATTCTTTGAAAGTTCAAGAGAAAAGCATTTAATTAAAAAAGAAATATTTTGCATTATTATAAATGTCTTTACTGTCACTTTTGATCAATTTAATCTGTCCTTTCTGAAGAAAAGTATTAATTTCTTTAAAAAAAAAAAGAAATCGGATTGACCCCAAACTTTTGAACGGAAGTGTATATATATATACCAAAGCATATACTTGCAAGCATATATATAAAGCATATTCTTGGAGCTGACTCGCTTGGCTTCACTTCAGTTAATCTGACCTCCTCCTAATGAAACTTCATGAACTAATTGACTGAAGTGGTAATAATTCTCTGCTTCATTTCCTCCTAATTTGAAAGTCCACCTTTGCAATTCTGTAATTAACAGTGCTAATTTTTTAATTAGCTGACACTTTTATACAGTGCTACTTCAGAGTTCTTACAGGGATATACTTCACAGTGGTGACTGGTAATCGTTCATCCCGTTCAGGGTTTGAACCGACAGCCTTATGCATGTGTTGTGCTGTTAAAAGCACAGACTCTGGTGTGGGCTTTAATGGTGCACACAAAGGGCAGTGGGTTATTGGTGAAGAGCAAAGCGAATTGCACAAGGGGTCAAAAACGAACACACACTCCCTCACAAATGGACACACAGAGGGTTCCGTAATATGGTTGTGTTTTTGGGAAGAGTGCTGTGTGTTGGCTATGGGCGTGAGTGTGTTGCTTCATGGACTTCAGTCTTTAAAGGGATGTGGTGAATTGTGGTCTGTGGGATAACAGACTGTGATTAGGAAACATTTGTGTAATCCTCATCTTAAAATTATGTAACTCAAGTTAGGTAGATTATATGAATGTAAACAAGGAGTCATGCTGCGAATTACGTTCGAAAGTGAATGTGACTATGGCCTACTTACTTTAGAGAGCATTTGATGAGAATTTGAAGTGAACACTCTGAAGGGAGCAGGGCATTACTCTCTCACATGTGTCGCCTAATGTACTTCACCTCCATTTTAAATTGAATCAAAATTGTACCTTGACAATAGTGGCTTGACCAATGCATCAGCACAGTATTTGATAACAGCAGGAAAATGATAGTTTATAGCTTTTGCTGATAGGGACAGATTACAGTATGTTCCCTGGACACCCACCCAACCATCCTGAAACACACACACCTCCTTGAAAGTGACATACAAATCAATGAAACATGTCGCCGAAGAGAATATTTCTGAAGTCGTACAATAGCTTTCTGTGACAAATAGAAATTCAAGCCAATATTCACTGAAAAACATTCAAAAATCGGACTGATATGGTTCTTGTCACTGACTCGATACATTTGTAGGTGGAGATGCAGATTATCAGTGAATACTGATTTAAATGTTTACTTTTGAATCTTATGACTTTAGAAAAACTGGGCTCATGAGACTAGGAATGTCTATAGTTGCGTCCCAAATGATGCACTATGCATTCAACCTTGTATGAATTGTATAAGGTTATTTTGCCATTCATCATCACGCTGTTAGCCCCTCCCCATCTGCTATAATTATATCTGGGACACTTGACTGCCATAAAGGGTCCAACATTCCACACTTTGGTATTTTAATATTTAATATTTACTTTGATATTTAAAGTGCACTTTTTCTATTTGGAATTTTTAGTGTGAACTCATTACTATTTATACTACAAAACGGCATAGAATAGTGCACAAGTACACAAAATGGGATGCACCTTATGTCTTCCATCCATCCATCAATTTTCAAAATCAAAATCCAAGCCGCTTGTCCTATGTAGAGTTGCAGTTTATTCCAGCATCATGTGCCGCAGCCTGAGTGGACCAATGGCCCGTCCACCGAAGGACTAACACAAGTGTACGGATGTCTTTTGTGCAGCTTTCATTATGAAGCTTGAAAGCCTCCGTCCCCATTAATTTTAATATGATGGAAAAGAGCAATCAGTGCAATTTTTCGAATTTATGAACTTTAGTATTTTATGCCAAAAATATAGTCAAATGGGTTTGGGACAAATTGACAATGAGAAAATAATGACAGGATTCATTAGGATAAATGATTCCTATAACAATTCGTACTTGTGGATGTTACAGTGTGTGAGTGTGTTGTGAGTGTTTGTGTGTGTGTGTGTGTGTGTGTGTGTGTGTGTGTGTGTGTGTGTGTGTGTGTGTGTGTGTGTGTGTGTGTGTGTGTGTGTGTTTGTGTGTGTGTGTTGTGTGTCTTGTGTCTGTGTGTTTTCACTATTTGATGCTCTTCATGTGTGTTTTTTTCTTCTCCTTCTAGACGGGGGAGTTTTCTGCTCGATTCCTTCTCAAACTCCCTGTGGATTTTAGCAACATTCCCATCTATCTTCTCAAGGTAAGTCGCATCCGTCAATACTCACTCTCTGATAGCACATAAGCCCCTGTATCTTTGATTTGTTTGGAGAAAGGATGTTTATCAATGCATAAAAATGTCTCCACCAAACGTTGCATTAGAAAAAAGTGCATGTAAGAATAGGTCGCTCATTTCTCTGCTCTTGTTTGTGCGTGTGTGTAGGCTGCGAGTTGACTAATCAGCAGCCTGTCACTCCCAATCAACTCTGAGCTGTGTTGTGTCTGCAGGCTCTCTTCTCTCTCTCTCTCTCTCTCTCTCTCTCTCTCTCTCTCCTCTCTCTCTCTCTCTCTCTCTCTCTCTCTCTCTCTCTCTCTCTCTCTCTCTCTCTCTCTCTCTCTCTCTCTCTCTCTCTCTCTCTCTTTCTCTCGCCTACCCTTCCAGTCACCCCGTGTCTTGCCCTCCCTCCCCTTGTTTTTTTTTTCTTTCCTATTTGCCCGTCTCTGCCGCGCTAGCATGTGTGTGTTTGTGTATGTTAGTGGGCATGTGTGCGCGAGAGGGCGTGTACGGCCTCGGGAAGCCTTTGCTCTATGGCCTTTCCCAGTCTGAGCCATGTTTGTCCTCCCCAAGAGAGCTGAAATGATGGTAAACATACGGAAAACAGCAGCCTTCATCAGGATCACGTCTCACCATTCAGTCCCTCAGCAGTACACTACACTCACGCATAGACATGTACAGTTCACTCCCAGGGGACCATACTGCACTGAAACTCACTTAAGCTGCAGGTCAGCCTCCTTCTGTAAGGTCACCGGGGTCATTATTCCCAGCTAATTTGTCTTGAAGCGTGACATATCAAGACCCCAGATATATGATATGAAATCCAAATGCATTATTGTAGCTTTTCATCTGGTTCAATAGAGTGCTGTACGTACACTTATTTAACATTTATGCATTTGCCAGACACTTTTATCCAATATTATATTCTAATTTTATGCATTCAAGGTATACAGTTTATCAGTTTATGCATTCCCCGGGAATCGAACACATGACCTTGTTGTACTGCTTGAGCTACAGAAATGCTCAAATATCTCTCACCGAATTCTCAAATATTTTCTCACCATTAGCTGCACCAAATTATACTGCAAAAATATGTCAGGCCTCTTAAACAGATTTCAGTTACATTTGGTTTCCAGTTTTTTGTGTGAAACTGTTGTCTTGATATTAGCAGGTCCAGATATGTTATGCTCATTATGTAGGGATTTGTATTTTTTTTAACAATCATTAATCAGACTAAATCTGTGCTGGAAAATGTTTCCCACCTACATATACAATATTCAACTATAATTATAATTTCTTATAAAATGAGGGTATATAAGACCCTCATTTTATAAGAAATAACAATTATAATATATATATATACCTTACAGAGGTAAATCTGGAAGGTGTTCATACTGAATATATATATATATATATATATATATATATATATATATATATATATATATTCAGTATGAACACCTTGTGGTCTTCATAATGTTAGATCCTCGGTTTTATTTAAAAAAAATTCCAGCATCGCCTTGATTTAAGCTGTCTTCCACTGAGGTTTCCTTTGTAGTATGACAACTTTTGTAGTCGTGATTTGTCATAGATGGCTTCATGCACTGACCATTTTCCACAGAAACAATTCACATCCAGATTTACCTCTGTAAGAGGCGCTTGTGAAAGGCCAGTTGAGTGTACACCTGTACATTTGAAACTTTTTTTTTAAAATCAGGACCTAAATTTGCCTGAATGGCATCAAAAAGTAGCCAGAAAAGGTCAAAGAAATTCACTGGACAATTGACACAAAATTTACAGAAAATTAAATCCATATGTTGTTGCTGAAATGTGTTGTTGTCTTAGTGAATAATTATTTTTAATTAGTTAATTAATTAATTTGGTATACACGGTCATGTGCATGTCAAAATAATTCTTAATCTTAAAAAATAAATATAAGGCCAAGAGTAACAACATGAATACTTTGGCCAATTGCAGAGCAGTTTAAACATATTCGCATCTCTATGATCAGATGCTTTCTTAACTGCTTTTTCCCCACCGCTGTCATTATTGTTGTGTGTTTGTTGCATTTCTGAGAACACAGTTCGCAGCATATATTTAAATACTCATTTAAACACTGCTCCCAACATCTTGAGCTGTGTTGGAATGTTTACAAACATTATACCATTACTCAGCTATTTCAAACTTATATTTAACTCAAGTGAAGAATCAAGAACTAGTATATTCTGGGATAGTCCTAAAATGGTTTAGGTCATACTAAGCAGGGAGAGGTTATTATGTACCATACCATTATAAGTCATATGAGTGGACGTCCATGACATGCGGAGTCCCTCAAGGCTCAATTCTTGCGCCATTCCTATTCAACATGTACATGCTCCCACTGAGCCACATAATGAGAAAGAACCGAATCTCTTACCACAGTTATGCAGACGACACACAGCTCTACTTAGCCCTATCGCCTAATGATTACAGCCCCATTGACTCCCTGTGCAAATGCATTGATGAAGTAAACAGCTGGATGTGCCAAAACTTTCTTCAGTTAAACAAAGACAAAACTGAAGTCATTGCGTTTGGAAACAACGCAAATGAATGCATACCTTGGTGAATGCATACCTTCACTCTACGAGTCAAACTACTAAAAATGAAGTTAGGAATCTCTGTGTGACTCTAGAGTCAGACCTTAGTTTCAGTAGTCATGTCAAACATATAACTAAATCAGCATACTACCACCTGAAAAATATTGTTTGTTTCCAGTCAAGACTTAAGGCCATTGCACACTGAGTCCGAAATTCGCATCCGAAATTTTCGCACGTTAAAAAATAAATACGACCTCACGTTATGCCCCTCACGCTTGCACACTGCCTCCGAAACTTTCGTCCGTCATTAAAAAAAATCGGATCGGGTTCGATTTTCTGCGTTTTTCGCGTCCGTAGCAAGCAGTTTGAATGGTGTTTGAATAGTGTTTTGACAATTCAGAGCCGCCGAATCACGAATACGTAAAACGCATACAAAATTTTTGTACTCGGTGTGCAATGGCCTTTAGAGAAACTTGTGCATGCTTTCATCACCAGCAGGGTGGATTACTGTAATGGACTCCTCACTGGCCTTCCCAAAAAGACCTTAAGACAGTCTCATACAGAACGCTGAGCAGAACCAGAAAATATGCACATATCACACCAGTCCTCAGGTCTTTACACTGGCTCCCAGATTCATTTAGGATTGATTTTAAAGTATTATTACTGGTATATAAATCATTCAATGGCCTAGGACCTCAATACATTGCAGATATGTTGACTGAATATAAACCCAACAGATAACTTAGATCATTAGGATCACATCAGCTTGAAATACCAATGGTTCACTCTAAGCAAGGAGAGTCCGCCTTTAGTTACTATGAACCAGCTTCCAGAAGAGATCAGATGTGCTCCTGCAGTCACATTCAAATCCAGACTCAAAACACTACTGTTTAGCTGTGCATTTAATAAAGGAGTACTGTGCCACTGTTCGTCCGACTGTTTGTACTGTATTTTACTTTTTTTTTCTAAACTGTTTAAATTATTTCTATCTAAAGCACTTTGAATTACCATTTTGTATGAAATGTGCTATATAAATAAACTTGCCTTGCCTATATCTGGAAGAGATATTGAAGATAATGGTTACTAGAAATCCAAAAACACAAAACGAATGTACCTAATATTAATCAAAATTTTGGGTCATATAAACAACTTACTCAGAATGTCCTCTGCAATGACTTGCATACTAGAGAAAACTGCTTTTGACTGGAGCCACCAGTCTGAAATTCCCATTGATCAAAGTTATGGTTGCATGTTGAGAAAGTACTTTAGTGCGCAAGCGCTCAAACGGAAGATTGATTTATATCTCCACATATCCAAATTAAAGTAATTTTGCCTACTACAAAACCAAAGAAGTTGTAGAAGGTCAAACTATCTGAGGAACTGGAGCCAAAGGGAGATTTCACTAGAAAACCCTTTGAATAAAGGCTTAACCCAGGGGTGTTCGGTCCTGTAGAGTTTTGCTCCAATCATAATTAAACACTTGAACCAGCTAATCAAGGTCTTCAGGATTACTGGAAACTTCCAGGCAAGTGTGTTGGGGCAGGGTGGAGCCAGACTCTCTAGGCCTTCCAGGATTGGACAGTTCTGGCTTAACCGGTATATGGACCTTAATGTGAAAATGTTCCATGTAAATCTGGTAATTGAGTTTTGCTTGGCAATACTATCCTAACTTGAGAGCGAAATCAAAAGTGATATAATATATTAATAGTATATCACTGTCTCTCACGATAAAGGTGGAGATGCTTGTTAACAATGGAGAAAAGACAATCTAGTTGAATTTGAATCTCAAAGATATCTGGTTTAGGGGTCTCCTATCACTTTCTTCCCGTCCAATACCTTCCATTACAAGACGTTTGAAAGTCAGCAAACATCACAGCCTTTTTATCACTCCTCTAAGTTGCTGGTAGATGACATTTTGACTCTTCTAATCTTTATCAAATCTCCAATGACGTCGTCCTCTCCAGGTTTGCCTTTGCCCTCTGCTACAGCGCAGCGAGGCCATGAAGGCACCGCGAGGAATGGTGTCATGTACCATGATAGTTGCCTGGAGTGTGCCATCTCACTGGCTTTATCTTAGTAGGCTGGACATGTTTACCTTCCCAAATCCACTTGTGTACTTCAGGGCATTGAGGACTTGTCATGAGAGCAGTCTGCAATGGTGGAGAGAAATAGAGGACATTGGCACTGTGAAGTAATCCAGGCATCAGTAGTTTTTTTTTCTGGTGAGGACAGAAAGATCTGCAACTGCTGTCTTTGTCTGTCTTCTTTTGAATTCCCTTAGAGAGCTCGAAGTGGGAGCCCTGACCCTTCCAGAAATGTTTAATGTTTAGAAGCCGATGCAAAATGATTGATGATTATCAGAATTCAAGCTCATTTCGGGCTTTAGAGTATGTACCTCAGACAGATCAATCCAGTAGACGTGGACTGAGCACTGCTCTTTTGTTGCTCTGTTTAGCATGGTACCCGTTAAGCTCTAAATGTCAGCTGTCCTAGTTTGCGCAGCCATCGGTGAAGCGAGCTGAGGCTCTGTGTTCGTGACAAGCCTGATCAGTCTCACTTCACTGGAGCCGTACGGGCCGCTAGCCGAGACCTGACTTCCCGTGCAGCGGGTGAGGAGGAGGATTGTGCTTTTGGCCCTCAGGGATCCCACAACCACTGCCGTTGATTATTTTAGACAACTCCAGCGAGTCACGTGCTAGGTCTACAAGTTGCTTTTTGGCTGCTGAGAAAGAGCCAATCGGTTGCTGTTGAATAGTCAAAATAGTGAAATTACTGATTGCTTGAAAGTGAAAGAATGAAAGTGAAAGAATGAAAGTGAGAGTTAAACAAGGAGGCCTGCTTCTGTCATGGTTTTAACATCTCCCAAGGAGCACTTATCGAAAAGCAGCAAATCTTGTAATATCAACTTTTAATGTTATGCAACCCTCCATATACACCCTTTTTTTTAATAGACATGAAAATGCACATTCCAAACTTAAATGGTTGTAATTCAAGAATGCTTCGGAATATAGACACAATATTTGAAGAAGTGAAATAAAGTAAGAAAGTGAAAGTTTTAGAAGTTTGAGTTTATGAAAAATGTACAATGTAAAAAAAATAATTATTCATATTTTATTGAAAATATATATTTTCAAAACATGTAGGACTCTAAAACTGCTAAAAAAATCAAAGCCAAGAATCTGAACAAGTTGTGTTTCAAATTTTACGTTCATATCTCAAAAAAATGAGCTTTCAGTGAGATTTTGTTTGGAGTAGTCCCAAACTTGTTCTCGAGGTGAACACCAGACTCCATTACTGCCTATACTAGGGCGCCGCCATTTCCATATGTGGTTTGAGTGATCTGAACCATTATTTCCACAATTTTCATACAATTTATGACGTAGACGTCCTATTGAGAAGTAATATTGCAAGTTTGGCAGATTTTGATATGAATTCAACCTCTAAGAAACACAAAAAGAACACGAATGTGTGTTATAACTCACTGCCACATCACAAATGGTGAATCTATTATTTTTCCCTTTTTATTTAAAACATTTAAAATAAATGTTAATGGATGCTATCTTTTGAACTCTTGGAATGAAAACAAACGGAGGTTTCTAACATTCTTTCATGATTTATTTGTTTCATTTAATTTAAAATCCAGTTCAAAAACAATGTCTCCAGCCCTATTCACACCATGAGTGAAATGAAAAGCAAAACGGATCACTGACGACAGGCCTATTCACACCAGGAATTAAATGAAAAAGCAAAACAAATCGAAGATGACATGTTTGTTCATGTCAAGAGTGAAGTAAAAAAGCATTCCACTTATTCACATGCAAAATACAACCCATCTGAAATGACACATGCGTGTGTCTTGACATTTGAGCTCGAGGGTGCCAAACCGAGCCAGTAGATTTGGGCAGTCACATTTTTAAACACATTTTTGCTAAAAAAAAAAAAAACTAACTCTATGTGTACCATATTCAAATGATTTTGCGATAGATCAGCAGCAAGCGCGTGAGATTGACATGGCAATCAGATTTTGCATGCAAATTACTAATTTTGCCGTGTAAAACTTAGCACGTTGAAAAGAATCTATGTTTGATAACACATGCTTTATTAAGCAAATCATTTTTCAGCAAATTTGGTTGTCAAAGTTAGTGGCGTTGTAAAACAAACGCACAATATCCATTTATGCCACGCACTGGCAAGCAGTATACCATAAACTATACAGATTTATCACATTAACTTCTTATGCAAATGAGATTAGATGAAGGCATTAGTTTGATTGGATTTATTCATTTCTTTACAAAATAATAATTTAATAATATGTGCATATTTACTTTTGAGATTTCATATTTTATATATATAGCCAATCCCCCCAAGCTACACCCACGTTTCACTCTCTTTAACGCAGTAATATAGATAAATTCACTGTAATGGCAATATGAGCTGTGCTTATTATAAATAATAGTGATACTAGTATTTTGCAAGATTTAAGATTAAACATAACAATTTTCATTTTGACAATTTCCATTTTCCTGTTTTTGTCTAGTTCTAAAAAATGCTTACTGGACATTGAGTTTGTTTATCGAGTGAAGAAAGAAAAACATTATCAAGAATGAAAAAAAAAAAGATCGCCTCGTCCATATTAACTTTTTTTTTCCCGTTTTGTGGAAAATACTCTCACTTTAAAGAAGAGACTTTTTAAGAATTCATGAGTGCACTGATTATTGGTTTCTTTTTTCCCAGCACATCCGCACTTTACTGTACGTCCAGACGGCCACATTATATTCATCAGCCTCCCTGCCCTTCCTCATGCCACTTCAACTTAAATAGTTGGCCAATTAGTTTTACTCTAATTATGTTGTGAGTACTTTTCCGTCTTGATTTAAGTGCGCTCTTAACATCAGTGGCGGCAGTCGCCAGAGGCCTCGAGGTCTGTGCCTTTCTCCTCTCTTCTGTTCCACAGCTTTATTTATGCAGGAGACACCCTCCTTTTAACCTTCTCTTCCCTTATTCCCATTCTTTCATTCAGTGAGATCTTAAGACATGTCTGTCAAACCTTTTGCATATGCATAAAAATGAAAAGATGAACAATTGTAAGAAATGTAACATCATCATTAAACTCTTATGCAACAATTAATTTCAAGGCTGTCTGTGCCAATTTACATCTTGATTATTATTTCAATTAAAGCAAATAATACATAGCAGGAGAAATGTTCCCTTCTAATTGCTTTTCTCTTGTGCATGTCACATGAACGGCATTCATGATCAAGATCCTTAGGTGAGACGTTAATAAAAACTGTCATGGGATTTTGTTCAACCGCCCAGGGCATGGTTTGATTTTAAACTGGGATATGCATTGACCATGTCCAAGAGAAATGGAGTGGGTGTAAAACAGAAAGAAAGGAGAGAGACATGATTGAAGGGTTGAGGTTTAATGAATCGTTTTAACGTCAGTGCCATAGAAACCCCTGCTGCATTAAGCACACATTGAATTAGACCATGAATGTTCTCGACACGGGCACTGACTGACTTCACACACTGTCACAAATTCCCAAGATTTTTCTCTGTATTTTTAATATGTGCTTCTCATGGACAGCATAGAGTGTAATTTAAAAAATATACCTGTAAGTGAAGATGTTTTTGTGTTTAAATGGACTCGTTTTGATCATAGACATGGTCATTGCTTATTTTTCATCTTTTTTTTCCTGCCACTGACCTATTTTTCCAACAGACAGATTATTGCTGCCTAAATAGAAAATTATGCTATTTTACACTGCCCTATCGTATTTGCATCAGAGCTCAACAGCACGTAATGTACCACAGTGCGATCTGGAAACTCGTGTTTTTTCCAAAGGTTGCTGTCCGAATAAAGGGCGTTGTACACTATTAACATTTAGGCCGACATTGGATTTATTCAGGTGTGGCTCGGACGTTAAAACCTTGAGAACTAAATGTGTGGTACTTAAATTTAAGTGGAGCACCAAGGAATTTAGTGTTTCCGTTGGCGTGGATGTAGGTTTCTTGCTGAGATACCGACTAGTAGGATATTGCACGACAAAAGCATTATTACTTTTTTCTGCAATATAACTTATAACTGTTATTCTATGAGACATTGTTGACTTCAAAAACTAGGCATCCTGTCAAACTCTATCTTTAGTACAGAATTTTGGCCAAAATTCATTCGTCACTTGGTAGAAATGAACCACATTCCCACATGGACAGTTTGCATGTCGTGCCCTTTCCATAAAAAAAATGAACAAAACTATTGAAGGTAAAAGAAAACATAACCAGCATTAAATCACACTTCTTTCTGATGTTTACTTTATCATTTATAAAGTTGTCAGTGTTCCTGTCTATGTATGTTAATAATTTTGCATGTTAGGGTTAGCACTTCACAGAAATACATTGCATCATTTGATTTTAAATACTTATAATTAACTGTATGATTTGATAATCTGAGTCCTAAATCAGCATCAGTGATATGTGCAGTGTCTATAACAGTTTCATAACATAGCAGTTGCCATCCTGCCAATCTTGTTCCGGTTGGCCTTTAGATCCAGGAAAGCTGCATTGACTAGATCTTACGTTAAACTCTTGGATTTATTGCAGGAGATGTGAAGACTGTTTGCTCTCCGAATGCATTTTATTTTGGAGAAAAGCTGCTTTGTGAAATGCATTATAAATGTCCCGCACTCGGAGCATGCAAAGATGCTAACTGTTATAGGAAATGTACGCCGGGAAACTTCTTTAAGTGGACTGTGTGTAGTGCAGTTTAGGGTTATCACACAATGAATGGCATTTGACAACAAACCCAATCACACCAAAAGCTCTCGTGTGAGATTTAGATCCTCTTCTCACCCTTATATAACTTGAGACATTTGATTTCGCCAGCCTTTAATAGCGGGATTGATTGATTTAGAAACAATTAATATGTAAGAGAGTAGTGTTACTGTTCTCTCAGTCAGATTGTGAAATTGTAAGAAGTGTGCTGGCCGACTAACATCAGACGTACTCGTGTCGTGGGGTTTTATGATTCATCTGCGGCGTGCTGTGTTATAAGGGCTCTGCATTTAATTGACTCACTTTCTTTTGCATGTCAAGCACTGAGAAACAGTATAAGACATCTGACATGGAAATCAAGGCAAGGCTTTGAATTTATTTTTATTGTATTTTTTTGTTTTTGTTAGAGTCATTACTCAAGCATGTGGTTGAAATTTGTTAGCCTCTGTTGTGTACATATACTGTGTTTTTTGTCATGAAAAACACATGATTTGCTATGATACCATATATACAGTCAAACCAAAATGTATTCAGACATTTCTCACATTATCACGGTTTATTTGCTATAGTTTAGAAAATGGTAATAAAATACTCAATCAGTTGATATTTCACTGGTTTTGGCCATACTTCTGTTATGACTGTCCCACAAATGAATTAGGTTGAGTATCTGTCAGCTGTTAAATGTAAGTACACAATTAGATGACACCAATTTAGGTCAACAAATTACCAAGCAATAGTGTCTTGCACCCACTAGTAAAAAAAGATCAAGAATTATATCTGGTGTCTGAATAATGTTTGGTTTGACTGTATATTCACTCACTGGCCACTTTATTAGGTACACCTTGCTAGTATCCGGTTTGATCCCCTTTTGCATTCAGAACTGCCTTAATTCTTCATGGCATAGATTCAACAAGGTGCTGGAAACATTCCTCAGAGATTTTGGTCCATATTATATATAGACATGATATCATCACGCAGTTGCTCCAGATTTGTCGGCTGCTTATCAACGATGAGAATCTCCCGTTCCACCACATCCCAAAGCTGATCTATTGGACTGAGATCTGGTGATTGTGGAGGTCGTTTGAGAATTGTGACATGGTGGATTATCCTGCAGAAGATGGTATTACACTGTGGTCAAAAAGCAATGCACATGGTCAGCAACGATACTCAGTAGACAGTAGTGTTTAAGGATGTGTTCACACTTGGCATGTTTGGTTTGATTAAAACGAACCCTGATGCAATTGCTCTGTTAGTGCGCTAACAATTTGGCCGAGACCGCTGAAAAGATGGGTCTTGGTCCATTTCCAAACAAACTCTTGAAAGGTTTGGATGAAATATGAACGCAACACGGATCAAAGACATGTAAACGAACCAAAAACAAGAAGATGATACTCTAAAAAGGACAGAATGCTCATGCATATTGGTTTTTCTTTCTATCGTCTTTGTCACGAGTTTGCCCATCACAGTTCAGTACAGGCGTCATAGTGTGTGTGTGTGTGTGTGTGTGTGTGTGTGTGTGTGTGTGTGTGTGTGTGTGTGTGTGTGTGTGTGTGTGTGTGTGTGTGTGTGTGTGGTGTGTGTGTGTGTGTGTGTTTTGTGTGTGTGTGTGTGTGTGTGTGTGTGTGTGTGTGTGTGTGTGTGTGTGTGTGTGTGTGTGTGTGTTCCTGACGCTGTTTTGACTCCTTTACATGTTTTATAAACTCTTTAGGAGTTCTCAGCTGGTCAAATACCATTATATGTAGCTACGCACATTCAACATCGCATTTAGCCCAGAATGTTCAGTAAGTTGCGCTGAAATATACATCATAAAAGCTGACCAATCAGGTTGTGAATATATCCCTATGTCTTTAGGTTCGGTATCTTTTGGTTTGGTGATAGAAATGCCAATCTGATTGCTATTAAGCAGACCAGGTCTAAAATGTTTTGTAGTTGGACCAAACGAACCAAGTGAACCGAACTACAAGTGTGAACACGTGCAGCCTAAATGACTCTCTATTGGTACTAAGGGGCCCAAAGTATGCCAAGAAAAAATCCCTCACTCCATTACACCTCCAGCATCCTGAACCGTTGATACATAGCAGGATGGATCCATAATTTCATGTTGTTTATTTCCGCTGCCTGTGTGGACACATTTATTTCTCGATCTTTCTCTCACGTTCTGTCTGAGACTCATGAAGCAGGTTGTTGAGTGCCAGTGATCTCTCAGAGGCGTATCAATCTGAGCACCTGACGTCTCTGAAACGGCTCTCCCCGCTCCAGCAAAGCTCAGATTAGGAGAGAGCAGAGTGACATAAAGCCCCTTTAACAGTGGCCTACACCCACCGTTCAGCTTTATGCCAGCAGCGGCGGCGGCGGCGGCACGGGGCTTTTGGCTGCTTGTTTGTTTATCTGTTCTGCGCTGCATGTGGAGTCTCTATCCTCTCATGTATTAGCACCGCTGTTCAGATATGTCAAGCTGACTGACGAGGTCACGACAACAACTTCATTTCTGCCAAGATGATGTTGTTAAAAATATTGCCATTTACCGAATATACCTGGGATTATCCACTATTCGGAATCAGAGAATGTGGCGATAAGCACATAAGCAGAGACTGTTTTGGAAAGTTTCTCTTTGCTTTGAGAAAGTGTGCGTAGGACTTTCTCAAAAAACAAGTTTTTCTGTTGTGTGGCTGCAATGTTTCTGGAAAACTGCAGCGTGTTGAGTAATGCAATGACAATATGTCATTGAAATTCCATAATATGAAATTCCATAATACCTCCAGAACACTCATAATCTCATTGGCACTACATGTCTTGCTAAAAAATATATATATATATATATATATATATATATATATATATATATAGACGAACTTTTACTGTGCAAACATGTACAAATGGATCTGACAAGAATGTTATGTTGGAGACTGTGGATATGACATCAATGGCTATGACTTCAACACCCTTCTTTAAGATGACACTCAGTGTATTATTATTGTGTGCTTTTCTTTTGCACCAACTGTACACCAACTGAAAAAAGTAATTGTGATTTAAGGGTAAAAGACAACAGTAAAAACCTGTGAATTGATTAACAGTAACTTTCCTTACTATATACGGTTAATAACTGTAATAGATCTAAACTTTCATTTAATGTAAATTACAGTAAAATACTGTTAAATTTACAGCTTTCGGAAGTGAAAAATAACAAGTCATTGTATAATTTACAGTGAAAAAATGTAAATTGACATTCCCAGAATTCCGTGGGCATGATACTTCTCATTAGATTTATTTTCGATGAAATAACTGTTTTCCTCTCTAATCGTTTATCTACAGTTTCTGGCAACCACAACTGCCAGTTTTTTACCGTAAATTTCACAGATTTTTTTTAGTATAGTTTATATATAATTATGTGTCAGTAAATTAAGTTTTTTGTGTAAAACCCACTGTCATTCAGAAAACAACATGGCAACATGAATAAGAACTGTAAAGCTCTCAACAACCCTGCATCTGCCTCATAGTTGCGCAGTTTTAGAAATCTAATCAAAAAGTTTCAATGTCTTTCTTCAACCAATCACAATCATGTATTCCACGATTGCATATTGTTTCAGTCAGAGTTTGTTTGTAAGTATTTACATCAAAAGTGTCATACCATAAATGTCTGTGGGAACCTTGAAACCATATCCAAATGTTTACAACATCCCAATCATATCCATGTTTTACACAGCTTTTCTTTCAAGTTGCCAAATAACACAATATAGCTGCCAAATAATATTGTTTACGACTGATCATAGAGAAAGAAAAACAAGCAAGAGACATTACACCGTGCACCTGTGTGATCAAAGCGGATTCTTCTGTATGGCACACTGTGCCCGTTTGAGACACTCCCTGCTCTGTGCGTGACTGTAGAACATTTCATGCCAATGCCAGTCGTCGTAATTTGCAGGCGGATTGAGCGCTCCAACAGTAAACACTGACTCAGGCCCAAGGAATCTTAAAAGCTTTGAAGTAATTGCAGGTTCCTCCTGTTTCTCCATCGCTTGGCCATCAGAAACCAGAGCTGTGCCACAGCAAACATCTGTAAGAGAGGAAATACGCTGTCCGACACCGATCTCTATAGGGCTGTTTGATCTCTGTGTTCAGATTCATCAGCTGTGTCTACTGTTTTACAGCACTCTACACAGCCACAGATGTGTGATATATATATATATATATATGCACTGTTTGACAAAAGTTGAGAATGATTACTTTTTTAAATGTTTTTGAAAGAAGTCACTTATGCTCAGCAAGGCTGCATTTATTTGATCAAAACTACAGTAAAAACATTCATGTTGTGTGCTATAATATTCAGTGCAATTACAGGAAAGTTACATTTTAAAATGTATTCAAACAAAACAGTTCTTTTAAATTACTGTTTTTCAATATTACAGTTTTCACTGTATTTTTGTTATAAATAAATACGTCCTTGCTGAGCATTAGACTTCTTTCAGTAAGAAGGGTCCAGCCAGCATATCAATTAAGAGTTAAAAAAACACCCAAAACACCCCACTGTAAACCCTAACGCTCAAAATATTTCATTTGAGTAGGGTAAACTTATTAATTAACTTTAACTACAGTTTTTAGAACTTTTTTTTTTTGAGTTCACAAAACTGACAAATTCTAGTAATCTGAATTGTTTCATTGTTTTGAGTTTAATGAATTTGTTTCTTTTACTTTAGACAAACTTAAATTTAACTGAAACTGGGCTGGGATTTTAGCATTAGCTAGTTAAATTAGCTAGTTAAAGCTAGCCAAGTTTCCAAGTTTTTGTTGAAATGACATGATCAAGTTAAGAGCAATTAAAATGAGTACAAAATAAAAATAAGTTCTGCTTACTTAAACTTTTCTTGAACTTAAAAAATAAATTCTTAGCTTACATTTTTTTGTGTAACATTACTTCAAATATTTTTTTTTTTACTTATCCGGGGTTACAGTTTAGCTGTGATTTTGCATTGACGAGCCAAACTTTTATTTACATTTACATTAAAATTTTAAATCCAGCTCATGTATAGGTGCATAATGTATACAGTCTTTGGCCCAGTGTGCGTCAATAATGGCTTGCTTTTTCTTTCTCCTGACATTCATAATGTTCACCCTCTGTGCCTTTCATAGCAATAAAGCTAGCAAAATCTCTGTAAAAACTCGTCTCGCAGAAGTGTGTGAACCTTGGAGAATGCCACCGCCGCATGTTCAGCTGAGATCCCCTGACATTAGCATCACTTTTATTCAGAGTGTAATGAGTAAAAAAAAAAAAAAAAAAAAAAGAGTGAGCAAGAAAAAAAGACAGATAATTACTGGTTTGAAGATCTTTAATGCAACAGGCAACGAAGCACTGAAAAGAGCAGCTAAGCCCATCACTCCGACAAACAATCAGGCTGCTGTTTAAGAGTCCAAATTATAGGTTGGGCTGGGCCTGAGGATCAAAATAAAATGTCAGAGGAGAAGTTCACAAACAAGAGTCAAATTGGTTGGAAAGACAATGGATCTGAGCAGTCTGTTGGCATGGAAGACAAGTAAATCAGGAAAGATTTGGCCAGTGAAGACTCTACAAAGTCCAGCTGGAAAACGTACTTGAATTTCAGCAGGCTATGCATGATGCATCAGTATAGTCATTTACGTGTTGTTTCAAACTTGTATACTTTTTGCTCCATGGAACATAAACAGAAACGTTTAAGTCATTTACTATTGGACTCATGGCTGGGTATTTGAATTATAACTATTTGGATTAACTATAGATTCTGATTCTAATTAATTCCTAATTTTGATTCCAATAAGGTAAAAAAAACTTGGATAAACTTGGATATCATTCACATTTATTTTAAGTCTCATTGCAAAATAAGAATGAATCTTTTCATTGTGGCTGAATGAACCATGAACAAAAATCAACAGGCTAAAGGACACTTACACAAGGAACTTTTGCCTATTTTAAAAAAAAAAAAATACTATAGCAAAAACAATTAGCCTAACTAATGTAAATTTCAAGCATTATTGAAGACAATTAAACACTTCATAATTAAAAAGAACAAATTAATTAATTATCAATTGCACAAATAAATACAATTAAACAAAGATATGATTGAAATAAACTGTGTTTTAAGATTTTCAAGTATTCAGGTACAGAAGCTAATCAAATGTAAAATAACACTGCACTTTATCAATTAAAGTGTTGTCACGATACTAGAATTTCTAACTTCGATACGATACCTTGAAAAATATCGATATTCGATACCACGGAGAAAAAAACTGCCAAAATATTAAGGGGGTATTTTTTTATTCATTTAAAGCTAAATTTAACAAGTATAGAACATGACAATGAGGTATATTTTACATGAACAAAATGTCCTGAGGTAGTGCACTTGTTCAAAACCTCTCAGATTGCCATACATTCAAAAAACCAAGTGCAAGTAAATAAAAAGTGCAATCTTTTGTATTTCTAAGTAAAATCAAAACCAATCTCAATGTCAACAAAAGATACTTAAACGTGAAACAGGGGAGGGGTGGGGGGGGGGGTTGACTAGATTTCATTAGGTCTCTCGCTCTCTCCCTCTCTCCATGCGCGCGCTATATATGTTGTGCGCGCTATCTATGTTATGCGCGCAGTATGTTCTGTCTCGCATGTGCGCTATAGATTCCGGGAGATTTGAACTAATTTGCGGGCATCAATATGCGGGAGACTCCCGGAACTTCCGGGAGACTTGGGATGTCTGGCTTCATATCAAAAATATTTCCAGATAGCACTCCAGCTGTGTTTCTTTATCAACCAAAACTGGTCGCGGGGGCGCCGCATACACTCGCCATCTTTCCATTCACTTCACTTTTGCTATTTAACCAGAGCGAATGAGATGAGTGCGCGTGTGTGTGGCGTTTGTCACTGCGCCTTTGGAAAGAAGTGAAAGTGACAGCTTGGCTAGTATCGATACTTCGGGAAATTAGTATTGGTACCGTTCAGATATTTCAGTATCGATATTTATCGAAATATCGATATTTTTGACAACACTAGAAATATAGTTACACAAAGTTATTAAGTTAAGAACCGCGAGTGAATTTTCTCTTTGTCTTTTGTTGTTTGATTGGCGTTATTATAGAGACGGCAGAAGGAATAATAGGCTGCTGTCACTTTAAGAGCTGAACACATGCGTTTTCTTTGTCAACTGTTTACGTTCACTTAAAACATAACCGACTCTGTTTACGAGGATATTTTGATATTTTTTGTGTGTGAATTTGTCCAAGTGCAAAAAGACACGGAAGAGAACTCAGTTTAGTATCGCGCACTATTCAGTATAAGAGCCGGCTTTTGTGCGCACGCTTTGGATGTGTGAAACACAGCACAGAAAACAGCTGGCGAGTCTTCTTATGCTTGAATGGTTTAAAGTCATATTAAAATCCACACAAGGAAACCGATAAGAGGAATCGAAATTTTAATTTTATGTAAAGTATCTGATGCCTGGCCTGAAGTAATTCCAAAAATGAAATCGATTTTTGATTCCCAACCCTACTCATATAACTTTTATGTTGTGTTTAGTGCTTTTTGTAACTTGATAGCTCAATGCTTTTGTTATATGGGGGGAAAAAGGCTGGACTTTTTTCTAAAAATCTCTTTTTGTGTTCCATGGAAGAGACAGAAAGGCATACAGAGGGTGAGGAAATTAGAACAGAGATTTAACATTTAAGAGGACTATTTCTGAAGAAACGTGGATTTTTTCTGTAGAAAGGATTTGTCTTGGCAGTCCAACCTTGGGTGGTGTGTCAAAAACCTTACCCGTAATACAGGAAAGGAACAGCATTTTTGCTGACTTGACTTTTACACATCCGGTGTGTGTCACAAGTGGGTGTTTGTGGTTGCAAAATCATAGAAATGTGTAGAAAGCATTCATTGGCTGGCTGCCATCACAAGAGCAAGTTAAGTGCCAGGTGATCATACTTCTAAAATTAAGGATACTTTTGAGTCATTACAGGGATCTAGATGCATTATCCACACCTATATATATGCTTTTAACGATTTAATAGCCCATGATTTTTGTAATTACACTTAATTACCTTGACACATATTGACTATTTCTATCTTTATTGATTACTACAGTATTAAAGACAGGTTATGCATATACATTTAGTATTACCTAATCCTTTTTTTCTTAATCCAGCATCTTTGTTGATTTCTATTTGCTTTGTCATGTGTATTTTCTCATAATTCATGACAGTAGTCACACTTAATTATCAGAGGAGAAAAAAAACATTTTGGACGTAATGACCCAGCTCAGACCACTGAACCCAGTGCACACCCATTACACCCTCTTGCCCTGTAAAGTGTTTCGCTTTAATCTCACACTTAATGCTTGCTTGTTGAAGCAATTTTAAAATCTCCATTATAATATGCAACAAAGTGGCCATAATTCCAGCTATTAAACCTGATTAACCAGCGCTGTTTTTAATCCAGTGAATATCATTTGTCTTGCTCATTATTTGTTCTGTACAGTAAGGGTCAAATGTTTGGAGCAATGGAATATATATATATATATATATATATAATAATATATATATATATATATATATATATATATATATAAATTATATATATATATTTTTTTTTTTTTTTTTTTTTTTTAGTGTTTGAAAGATTATTCTCACCAAGGCTACATTTATTTGATCCAAATAACAGTAAAATGTAAATTAATTCTAGTGATAGCAAAGTCTTTATAAATTGTAATATAATAGTCTTTACTGTCATTTTTTGATAAATATAATGCATCCTTTCTGAATAAAAGTATTAATTTATTTTATTTAAAAAATACACTTTTGAATGGCAGTGTATCATAGTTTCTACAAAAATATTGGTAATACTTTTCTAATTAGTTAACGTATTAACTCAAATTAACTAATAATGAGCAGTGAAAAATGTTTCAATGTTTCAATGTTTGCTCATGTTAGTTCAGTTCATTACCTGATGCGAACAAATACAACTTTTGATTTTAATAGTGTATTAGTAAATGTTGAAATTAACATAAACTAAGATTAATAAATGCTGTAGAAGTGTTCATTATTGGTTCATGTTAACTAATAAAGCCTTATTGTAAAGTGTTACCAAATATTAAGCAGCAAAAACTGTTTTCAACATTTATGGCAAAAATAAATGTTTCTTGAGCACAAAATCAGCATATTAAAATGATTTCTGAAGGATCATGTGACACTGAAGAAATTACATTTAAAATATGTTACAATATTTTACTGTATTTTTGATCAAATAAATGCAGCCTTGTGGAGCACAACAACAAAAATTGCTTGATTACAACTTTTGACCAGGCGCGTGTGTGTGTGTGTGTGTGTGTGTGTGTGTGTGTGTGTGTGTGTGTGTGTGTGTGTGTGTGTGTGTGTGTGGTGTGTGTGTGTGTGTGTGTGTGTGTGTGTGTGTGTGTGTGTGTGTGTGTGTGGTGTGATCTCTAGATATTGTCTGAGTCCATCCTTCACTAAGTCTATGGATATTCCTATTAAATTGTCCATTTTGGATGGGTGCCAAATGTAATACTTGGAGTATCAACAATAGGAAAGCGAGGCAAGCATCACTAAACCAATAGTTTGCATGTGATTGTTGTTAAGAGGCCATTGTGTTAAGACACTATCACATGTTTCTCACATCTGCTGCTGTGAGGGAGTGAAACATCAAAAACAGCATTCTGACCCCATGTGTCTCTGAGCAAACTCAGACTTCAGACCCCCATTAACACAAGCCAGCACAGCTGAATCTCGGGTCTTAGCGTGTAAACTCTGCATTATCTGTGCGCAGGGCTGGATCGGCTAATGAGGGCCCTTCGTTCTGTTGTGGCCCCGGGAGGAACGGTGCTCCCAAACTCTCCTCTGGTGGGTGGCCTTCTGTTTGAAGTAGTGAAGATGTTGCAGGGGTTGTTGGGCACTGTGTGAGGGCCACATGATGAAGCCTTAAACACACACACACACACACACACACACACACACACAACACACACAACACACACCTGATGCGCTGTTGTTGTCTGATCTGACTTCAGTTGAATAATGACTCTATTATCTTTATTTGAGCCATGTTCACTTCATAAACTTTCAACATTCTCACTAGCAGTTACAGTAGCCAAGTTTCCATCCACTTGTCAATCGAATTTTCTGAAGTTCGGTAAAAAAACTCATGCGAATAAAGCTGGTGAAAGTGTGTTTCCATCAAACGGCTTTAAAGCGGATAAAAACCTGTGCTTAATTACGTCACATGCTGTTTTGCAATCAAATTGGTATATCGAATTGATTTGAGACATTTTAAGGTGTTTCCGTTCATTTTTGCTCAACATTCAAGCAAACATTTGCGAACAAAGTTTTGCTAGACAAAATGGATCGCGCCATAATAACGTTTCCATCAGCGTTTATCGCATAAGCCGTATATCCATCAAGATAAAATCCCATGAGACCGAACGTATTTCATTTGAGTCGATATTCATGAAATTCAATCGACATTTACTGTTTCCATAAGGCATTTTTCATTCGATATCACTTAATGCGGATAAAAACGTGTGGATGGAAACATAGCTAGTGTTATTGAAGTTGAATCAACATTCAATTTTTTTTTTTTTTTTTTTTTTTTTTTTTTTTCTCCCACCTCCACCCCCCCTCTTCGGAGGACGACTTTATTATTATTATTATTATTATTATTATAATTTTTTTTTTTTTTTTTTTTTTTTTTGTAAGATCCTAGATCCTTATAAGGGCATGGTGGATTAAAGTACCATATACAAATTGATACACATAGCACTTCTTAACCTTCTTTTCCCACGATACTGTTCTGGTTTAGAAATGACCTGGAGTCGGGGTTGCCTAGACATAGGCTGGTAACAGGCTTGTGCTAGATGCAGATCACTGGGAGAGTCCACAGACTGATAACGGGATTGTGCTGACTACTAATTGCTGGGCCGGAACACAGACTGGTAACTGGATTATGCTGACTACAGACTGCTGGACTAGTCCACAAGCTAGTGACGGGCTTGTGTTAGTTGCAGACTGATAGGCCGGGATGCAGACTGGTAACGAGTTTGTGCTGACTGCAGGCCACTGGGCTGATCCACAGGCTGGTAACGGGAATGTGCTGACTGCAAACTGCTGGGCTGGGACACAGACTGAAAGCTGATTTATGCTAACTGTATGCCACTAGGCTGGTCCACAAACTAGTAACAGGTTTGTATTAAATGCAGACCACTGAGATCTGGTCCACCAACTGTGAGCTGGTTTAAGTTGGTTGTTGAATGCCAGATTGGTCCACACAGCTTGTAAGCTGGCTTGGGCTAGTTGTTGGATGCCAGACTGGACCACAGATTGTGTGCTGACTTGGGCCGGTTGTTGAATGCCGTACACTGACTTAAGCTGGTTGTTAGATGCCAAAGTGGTCCATAGATTGTGAGCTCGCTTAGGCAGGTTGTTGGATGCCGGATTATTCCACAGATTGTGAGCTGACTTGGGCTGGTTGTTAGATGCCAGACCAGTCCACAGATTGTGAACTTACTTGGGCTGGTTGTTAGATACCAGACCAGTCCACAGATTGTGAGCTTTACGTGGGCTGGTTGTTGAATGCCAGACTGGTCCACAGACCGTAAGCTGACTTGGGCTGGTTGTTAGATGCCAAAGTGGTCCATAGATTGTAAGCTCGCTTAGGCTGGTTGTTGGATGCCGTATTGGTCCACAGATTGTAAACTGACTTGGGCTAGTTGTTGGATACCGAACTGGTCCACAGATTGTGAGCTGGCTTAGGCAGGTTGTTGGATGCCGGATTGGTCCACAGATTGTGAGCTGACTTGGGCTGGTTGTTAGATGCCAGACCAGTCCACAGATTGTGAACTTACTTGGGCTGGTTGTTAGATACCAGACCAGTCCACGGATTGTGAACTTTACGTGGGCTGGTTGTTAAATGTCAGACTGGTCCACAGACCGTAAGCTGACTTGGGCTGGTTGTTAGATGCCAAAGTGGTCCACAGATTGTGAGCTCGCTTAGGCTGGTTGTTGGATGCCGTATTGGTCCACAGACTGTAAACTGACTTGGGCTAGTTGTTGGATACCGAACTGGTCCACAGATTGTGAGCTGGCTTAGGCTGGTTGTTGGATGCCAGACTGGTCCACATACTGTGAGCTGGCTTAAGCTAGTTGTTGAATGCCAGACTTGTAAACAGGTTGCGAGCTAGCTTGGGCTGGTTGTTGGGTGCCAGACTGGTCCACAAGCTGTGAGTTGACTTTGGCTGGCTGTTGGATGACAGGCTGGTCCACAAATTGTGAGATGATTTAGGCTGGTTTTTGGATGCCAGACTAGTCCACAGACTGTGAGCTGCCTTGGCTGGTTATTGGATAGCAGATCGATCTATGGGTTATGAGCTGTAGATCCAACAACCAGACTTGGGCTGGTTGTTGGATATCAGACTGGTCCACAGAATGTGAGCTTACTTGGGCTGGTTGTTAAACGCCAGACTGATCTACAGATTATAAATTGATTTAGGCTTGTTGTTGAATGCCAGACTGATCCACAGACTGTGATCTGGCTTGGGTTGACAGCAGGCTATCTGACAATTCAACAAACTGTGGGCTGACCTCGGCTGGTTTTGGATGCTAGACTGGGTCATAGATAGTAATCTGGCTTAGGCTGGATGTTAGATGTCGGACCGGTCCACAGCCTGTGAGCTAGCTTAGGCTAGTTGTTGGATGCCTGAACGGTCCACAGACTGTGAGCTGGCTTAGGCTAATTGTTGGATACCTGACTGGTCCACAGATTGTGAGCTGGCTTGGGCTGGTTGTTGAATGCCAGACTGTTCCACAGACTGTGAACTGGCCTGGGTGGGTTGTTGTGTGGCAGACTGTGAGCTGGCTTAGGCTAGTTGTTGGATGCCAGATTTTTCCACAAACTATGACTGCAGTCTGCTGAGCTGAGACCCAGACTGAGAGCTATCTTGTCTTGAATGTAGGCCAATGGATCAGTCCACACAGCCTGGTAACGAACGTAAGCTAACTGCATACTGCTGGGCAGGGGCACAGACTGGTCAGGGGCTCATGCTAACTGCATACTGCTGGGCAGGGGCACAGACTGGTCAGGAACCTATGCTAACTGCATACCGCTAGGCAGGAGCACAGACTGGTTACGGGCCTGCGCAGCATTCAACATTCAATTTAATTACACTTATCTTTTTAGAGCTGCTTTACAGTTGATATTGTGTTTCATAATTAAAGAAATTTGTAACGTTTGCAGTTATTTTCTTGTTTATTGGCGGCTTTGAAACTTTTTTAAATTGTATAAAGCCATATGAAAATAAATCTGTTTGTCAATTAGCTGCTAAGCTTAAACTAAATGAAAACAAAGAAAGACAAATCTTTTCTCGTTCTATTGGTTAGTATCATGCTATGTGGATTTTTTAAAGACTAAGCAATATTTGCTTAAATCACAAACTAAACTGAACACTCATAAAAGTTCTTTTAGCCAGTGTGATTGCTTTGGGATCCAGAGGGAAAGATTTTAAATGACACATGTCTCAGATTTCTTGCTTTTGCTTAGACCTGCTTGTGATACAAATGCCATATAATAAGACACAGCTGATTTGGCCCTGGTTTTGGCTTTTGGTTAATATTATATGGTTTACAGGCCTAAATATGTCTAAATACGTACCTTTTACCTTTTTTTTTTTTTTTTTTTTTTTTTTTGTGTGTGCAAATCTCCAAAAACGCTAGCCTGGTTAAAACCAGACCATTCTTAGTAGTAACTGAGTTATGGTCTGTCAAAGCTTCATATCTTCAATAACAAATAACAAATCATTTCCAAAGGGGCGTCACGAACGAACGTCGCTCAAATGCCTCTGGGCGCAATTCGGTTGTTAAGTCTGACGTCACGCGTGACGTTTAGCCTCTTCCGGGCCCAAGCGCTCCGCTCGTCTTTCAGATCCTAGACTACATAAAACCTTTTCTTAAAGGGCTTTTTTCGCTTCAGTGCCAGTGGGTGTTACTAGGGATTAAGGGATAGCACCCACTGGCGCCAAAGTTTCTTCATTCGTTTAAGATTTGTAACTTACCTAATCAACTGCCGCCATTTTCTCTTATCTTTCTCGTCACAGGGAAAGCGGTAGATGATAGTTAAATGTCACTTGTTTTTTTTAACTCCGATCTATTTAAACTAGGGCTGCAACTAACGACTATTTTAATAGTCGACTAGTCACCGACTATTGAAACGATTAGTCGACTAATCGAATAATTATTAATTTTTTTCTAAAATTTAGCATGAGATTGCTTTAATTCGGTGGAAAATGATAGTAAACACAAGAAAGAAGGGGGTACTTCAATGAAAAATGCATATTTTATATATATATATATATTTGTTTTTTACCGAAAATACGCTTATAAAATGTACATCCAAAACAAAACGTATCGGCTTCCATATTATTTAAATCTTACCGAGGCGAGTCAAACTCTGTTTCATTCAACTGTCCGTGCTTTCTCTTTAAATGTTCGTGCATCACCGAGGTGCTGCCGTGATACGCAAGGACTGCTTTGCAAACCATGCAGTAGGGCTGCAGTACGATATTGGTAAAAAAAAAAAATCACATTGCGATATTTTATTTTCCTGCGATATATATTGCGATATAAAAACAATTTCACCAGATGACTTAAATAGCTCTATTTGGAAAGAATGCATCATTCTAGAATGACTGGGGTGGATTTGTCATGGAGTAAATCCACATAGTGTGGATAAACTAATATTAACAAATGTTAACTAATGTAGTTAACTAGACTTTAATAAATTGAACCTTATTGTAAAGTGTTTCCGATTTTTTTCCGACGTTATTTGAGCACAATTCACAACCAGTGGTAGTTAGTTAAAAAAAAAAAAACGTCGGTCTTCCGACCTTTTACCATCATGCAATCTCAAAGATATTCAGTCAACTCAATTCACTAATATGAGAGAGAGAGAGAGAGAGAGAGAGAGAGAGAGAGAGAGAGAGAGAGAGAGAGAGAGAGAGAGAGAGAGAGAGAGGGGAGAGAGCGAGAGGAGAGAGAGAGAGAGAGAGAGGAGAGACGAGAGAGAGGAGAGAGAGAGAGAGAGAGAGAGAGAGAGAGAGAGAGAGAGAGAGGACGGTGAGTGTGCGTGCGCGACCGGGGGTTTCACTCTCTCTGCTCGTTCTCTCAGTTAAACAAGCGCAGCTGTCAGTCATCGATTCTATATCACTCACCTGTCAAACTTTTGCGGGACAAACGCATTAGTAAGGCTGACAGAAAACAGCGCGCAAGTTCCAGTCTTCTTGCGCTTGATGTTTAAACTGACAGGACTCGCAAAGTGATAAAAATCCGCGAATCATTCACAAGCATTACTGGCCGGGGAGCTGCTGACTCGTAGCCTACTGATCATGAATCACGCATCAACTGACATCGCACATATCTGCCTATCGTGGATGCGCACATCGCGATATCGATGCTAAAATGATACATCGTGCAGCCCTACAGGTAATCTTTTTATTCGCCGTATCCAGGCTAAAATGCACCCAAACTTTAGATGTTTTGGTACGCGCAGCTGCTGCGTTGGACGCCGCCATTACTGTATGTTATCGCTCAGCAGAGAAGCTAATTCGCATGTGAGACTCTCGGAAGAGAGATGCCTCGGTTGGAAAAAACATGTCTGGCGACAAATTCGACAATGAAATTTATTGTCGACTATTTCTATTATCGATTTTTGTCGACGACGTCGACGAATCGTTGCAGCCCTAATTTAAACAACACGGGAACACGTTAAAACTCCGGCGAAAGCTGTAGGTAGGTAGAGAGGACCCGGCCTTTGGACCCGGAAACAGTATTATCGGAGAGCACTTACGTCACGACTTAACAACCGGATTGGATAGAAGGAGATGACGTACGCATGCAGAGCGACGGAGAAACATCTCCGAGTGTTGTTCTTTGCTCGGGTTTTAACAAAAAGGAACCGTTCAAATCGCTTCGAACGAGTGATGTTCCACGGCGGCATCCATCTTTGTAAATGTATAAAATCTGCTCCACCGTCGCTTCGCTGTCGTCATCGTGTAAAGCCCGCCCCAACGTTTCTGATTGGTTCCTCGATTTCGACGGATTGGAAATGGGCTTGAATGAGCTCTTTGCCAGACTAACTTGCAGAGCAAATCTAAATTTGCCGGAAGTTGTCTGGGTTTTCCCAGGCTACAAAAACATACCTATATATACAATTCACGGTGGTTTGCTGCTGCAATGATCACCACAGGCAGTAAAACACAAACAACTGTCATTTCATTCACACGCATTTAATTGCAGGAACAGTTTCATAATTAATAAAGACTTATTTTGCACAGTTCCTTGCACAATACTATCTTGTCACCTCAAATCACTTACTATGCTTGATATGAAAACTAATACATTTTGGCATTTACATCACATAACCATCTCTATATCTATAGATTTCTTGCGTAGTAAACTAGCTTGTTACAGTAGATCATCCTCATACAGCATTGTGTCAATTTTAGCACCAGAATATTTCACTTTGAAAGTGTCACAAAACTTGAAAGAAGCAACATAAAATCATTTTGCAGAAATGTCGCCACATGCACGTTTTTCCAGTGAGCCTGGGTTGAGTTTTTAATGGTCAGGATTGCTTACAGAGATGACTAAAGGTCCACACTGCACTCTTCACACTTTCTGTGCTGATCGTAAGGGAAATTAATTTAAATATAGTCAAATCTACTAAGGCAGGAGTACAACACTATTATTGTTACCTGAAAAAAAATCACATAAAAAAACAAGGATGCAGAGGATGTTTTGAACTTTGTGGAATTCTGTGGAACTTTCTGTGGAATTCTGTCACACATATTGTACATGTAAGTGAGTAATTAGCTTTCTCTTTAACTTTTGTAGCTCTCAATATGAAACTAATCATCAGGCCCAGGTGCAATTTCTGTGCTAAATATATTTTTTTATTTCTTAAGTAAATGGCTGAATTCTGTGAGTGGAATCCATTGCACAAAATACAGCCATTAAAAATGTGTAGACTGTTTTATCGGTGGCTGAAAACACAAATTAGCCCAAATATTTAATAAACAAGTCCATTGTGAAGGAATGTTAAAGCTTTTTATAGAGTTCTTCAGATGCTAGTCTGTCAGACTTATACCAGCTGCACAGAAACAACTTAAATCAATTTTAAAATGCCGTCTTAGTCTGTAATAAAGTCTAATAAAGCCCAGTTCTTGCTGTTTGTTGACCGCTCTGCTGCACCAAAAGCAATTTACTGACAGAACAGAGGGAATCTTGACCTTCAAAACTGTTATTGCCACAAGCAATTACAGCAAATGCTTATTTTTTGTACCATTTGTCCTCCTCTCTGCCTTCCCCTCCTTGTGTGTGAGCTAACAGTTGTGTTTCATTTGCACAACGTGTTAACTAATTAGATTAATTAATCAAGGTTAATTAATCCGAGAAGCGACGACTGACTGAGCAGAGGGAACGGCGGAGGGGTGAACCTCACACACACACACACACACACACGCACGCACGCACGAAACGAGAGGAAGACAGCGAAAACACCAGATCTGTGAGGAGGAAAGGGGATCTTTTCAAAGCTGAGACTGCTTTGAATAAACCACAAGAAATCTGTGACAAGGAAACAGCAGAGCTGTAGAGGTGCTGTGTAAGCTGTTAGTGAGAAGATACTGGAAAGAGAGACCTGTACGCCATGGTCATAGTGTGGGAGATGGAAACACTACAGTCATTTACTATAAACACAGAGTTGGGAAAGAAGACAAGTGTAGAGATGTGTCTAATGTCCGAGATCTGGGGAAATTTGGCTCATGGGCAGTCGCTTCGCTCTCTTCTTAGGCATGTAGTAAAACCAGTGTCGTCATGTCAAACAGGGAAGATCATGAAACAGGAAGTTGCTCTGGAATTAATGAGCTGCATTGCATCATGTTACACTTTCAACGACAGATAACACTCCCTCAGATCTGATCATATCTGTTCTGGCTTCCGAAGAAAATTGCAAATTAGGGTTGAAACTTCTGACCTCAAGTCATTCAAAACCTGTGACTTTCCTTATACATGGAACAGGAAAAACAGTTTAGAGAAAGTATGTCCGCCCACCTTTAATGTATTGTTTAAATAATGATTTTTATTTTATTGTTTGTGTTATCATTTGATAATAATTGAATTAGATGCACATTTCAAAAATGACCTGTAGGCCTATCTCAATTCAGTTTATTGCTATCATCATGATCAATCGGCGTCAGATGCATAGACCAAATATTTGTGTGTGTGTGTGTGTGTGTGTGTGTGTGTGTGTGTGTGTGTGTGTGTGTGTGTGTGTGTGTGTGTGTGTGTGTGTGTGTGTGTGTGTGTGTGTGTGTGTGTGTGTGTGTGTGTGTGTGTGTGTGTGTGTGTGTGTGTGTGTGTGTGTGTGTGTGTGTGTGTGTGTGTGTGTGTGTGTGTGTACAAAAAGTCATAAGGAACCTATTGAAATAATTAGAAAATCCACATTGTGTCCCCACATTAATGGGACTAATAAATCATATAAGATTTAATAATATACTGGATGATGCATTAATAAATTAATTTACCAGTAATTGCACACTGTTGTACATCTTGTGCATGTTCTAATGTTGCAGTAACACACAAGAACCACAGTCGTTTAGCATCATTGATGTCAAATGACATTCAACAATATGTGAACATGCAAATGACATTTAAGGGCTATGATTCTCAGAGAAGAACAGCTTCAAGTCCAAACTCTGGATATACAGGACACAATCTGTTTTATAACTTTTTTGTCTTGTGTTTTACAGAAAGGTATCTCATATGGGTTTGTAATGATATTATGACGAGTATAGTACTTTTGTTTTAATTTTCATCAAACAGAATTTTGCGATGTGTCTTTAGTTTGTATCTGAATGGTTTAAATCACACACACACACACACACACACACACACACACACACACACACACACCACACACACACGTTGGTGCATTATGAGGACTCTCCATAGGCGAATGGTTTTTATACTGTGCAAACTATATATTCTATCCCCCTACACTGCCCCTGTCCCTAAACCTACCCATCACAGGAGACATGCTGCATTTTTAATTTTTTAATAAAACATTGTTTTTTATGTTTTTTAAGCCATTTTATTTATGAGGACTTTTGAAATGTCCTCATAAACCACCCATAAGTTGTAATACCAGTGTAATACATATGTCATTATACAAATTTGTGTCCTCATAAATCACATAAACCAACACACACACACACACACACACACACACACACACACACACACACACACACACACACACACACACACACACACACACACACACACACACACACACACAAGCTTTAAATCATCCTCTCTGTAAATGTACGGTATGAAGATAAGCAGGAGACTCCGGGTTATGAGGGTTTTGCTGGTTTGAAGGACGGTATGTACAATGAGCTTATTGTGTTTCATAGTGAGGAAGGAATCCTGAATAGAAATTTTTAAAGAAGGGTGGACACCTGAAAAATATTACAGTTGAACTGATTGATCTTAAAGAAGCTGTGAGCCGCCCTGATGAAAGCCTGCTCCGACTGAATATATCATGCTGTTCTTTTTTACACTTGCTTTTCTTTTTGTTCTGTACTTTTTATATTCATAAAATCCCTCAGGCAATTGGACACAACCCCACAAATGTTAATCCATGCCCTTAATGCAACTTAATTCCTTATTGTGCATATTTTTTGCATTTTTTCCCCCCACTAAATATATTGTGACTCTCCGGTTGGCAAAAATCTTTATTAGGAAGTCCAACATTTCTTGCCAATTGCATTTGCTTTCTGTCATTGGTCAGATCACATGCCACGTATATATATATATATGCAATATTATAGTTTTTGTTTATATATATATATAAGCAAATAGAGAGAACAATCTTCATAAAAATACAAGAACTCATTCTGAATCATTCTCATTTTTTCACCTATTAATTTCAGAGCCTGAGAGTTTATTTGCATCCATTTGAACTACATGAACTCTCCAAACCGAACTTTAAAGCAAACTGATTTACTGGAGTCAGATATACTGTACAGTTGTAGTAAATGTTGCATACTCCGTAAAGTAATAATGCCACCCTGCATCATATTTGCTGAATGAAATCCTTGTTTATTACTAATTTTAGAGATTCTGATTCCAAAAATAGTGCCTGTTTTTCTCCAGCACATCAAAAAATATGATTCATTTCATTTTTGCTTTCGATAACCATTTGTAAGGAGAAGAAGATTATAATTCTAATCACCAAAGACATGATTCGTATCTTCCTCTGAGCCATACAACTATTTGTTCAATTCCCAGCCGATGTTTACATGTGTGACATTATTATATGCCTATTCATGATTTCAAGGTTATGGGCTATAAAAAAAATCTGCTACATCTGTGGGTGTTTCACTACATACAAACAGAAGATTACAGATTTTGTGAAAAAAAATTTTATTCAAAATCAGATCAATTAAAACTTGACATATGACTGCTTTTGTTATTTTGATACATGCATTAAAGCTGATATAAAAATGACATTAGGCTTTTTTTATAAGTCATCTTTTATTTCAAAATGCAGGGCTGTGCAATCATCATGACATCACAATAATGTTTCAGTGTGCTGGGTTTCACACAAAAACTGTACGATAAGGGTTAATGAAAAATGAATGAGAAATATCACCTTTCACTGAAGGTCAGCTACAGTAATCTGAGTTTGCTTCTGTTAAAGACAGATTCTTGTCTGTCTCATCTGGCATTTGGCATTATTACATCTTCCTTGCACCATATTGGTTCGCAATTTTTATAACTAAAAATAGACAGTTATTTTAATCCTTATACTGTGATACAATCCTGTGTCATGAATCACTGTTTTATTTCCTTTGTTCCATTTCAGGAGAGTGACAACATTGTATTTTAGCCGTGGATGATTGTATTATAAGTTATTCTATTATAGGATGTTGTTGTTTTTTAGTTTGTTTGTTTTGTGAATTACTCAAATGTGCTTCCTTGAATGCAGACTTGTTTTGCTCATTTTTAATATTTTTTTCTGGAATGGTTTCTCGCTGTTGGTATTAATAGGCTGAATTGCCTATATTTTGTTCTCACTGAAATGCGATCCTGTCACTTTGTGTTCATTTAGTGATTTTGACCAGATATGTTTGTGGTTCCCCTCGCCATTCTTCTGGGAATAAACTCAAAATGCGCTGGAGAACACGGATGCGTCCGTGTGCATTTGTCCCAGTTCTCCTGAACTGCAGTGTTGGGTACAGTGGTTGTGCCCAGGTCGTGCTCTCGGGTGTTGAGTGAGTATGACCCAACTTTACTTCACGTGCCGCTTGGCATCTCTTCCCTGATTATTTTAGCAATGTGTGAATTACTCACTTTGACTCACTGCATCGTGAGCACCCTGTGCGTTGACACTTCTCAGACGGGATCAAATAAGCGCGTAAAATGAGGACATCACAACTACACGCCCCAAGTGCAAAGCTTATGACTTATTTCTGGCAACATATGATACGCATTGATGACAACTCATCCTTATGAATGCATCATACTGTGTAATAAATGCATCTACTGTTTTGCATCCACAGAGACTGGTGGCAACAACAGGGACAAGATGACGAGTGAAGTGTGGGAACTTAATACTTTAATGGGATTTAATACCTTTATGTTTGAATGTACATAGACTACCTGCCCTGTTAGCTTTGGAGTCATTGTGTAAACTACTGCAAACATTACAGCGGCTTTACTTGCTAATTGCTGAGGCGTATGTGCTGAAATTTAACTCATAGATATCCTAATATATGCCCAATGTATTATTCAGGAGAAACCACAGATTTGTTTGGACTTGAATAGTAAACCGCTTCCAGCTTATAACTGCATACAATACAAGCCTATTTAAAAGTGTGTGTGAAACATTGTGCAATAATCATAATTCACCGTTTTAAAATGGACTCAATATTTTTAAGTGTATATTTTAAAATGTTTCCCCCAAAAAATTAAGTACATGATAGTTTAAGTTTTAAGAGTGTGGCCTGTATTTTTCATATACTGTTAATGCCCAGTCACACCAAGGATGATAACTTTAACAATAACAATAAAGATATAGATCCAAAAAAATCACACCACAACTTTAACGGCACAGAGGAACGATATCATTGGAATCACTTTCAAAAGATTTGACAATTGCCAGCCAATCAGAATCCATCCTGCTTTAAAGAGCTCAAGCATTTAAAGCGACAGACGACTAAACTGCAGCGCGCGCTTAGAATTAACTGGTGTGGACGCTAATATAGTTATCCGTCTTTATACCGTATCGTTTTGGTTTAACAGCTCCTTCCCTGTTTCCAGTCATCGATGAACCTAAGTGAAAGGTGTGTGTGTGTGTGTGTGTGTGTGTGTGTGTGTGTGTGTTGTGTGTGTGTGTGTGTGTGTGTGTGTGTGTGTGTGTGTGTGTGTGTGTGTGTGTGTGTGTGTGTGTGTGTGTGTGTGTGTGTGTGTGTGTGTGTGTGTGCGCGTGTGTTTTGGCCGTAGACCACAGCTCATGGCTCAATATCAAGCAGCTGTTGATTGTCCTCTGTGAGTCACACACTGCTCCCTTTCCAAACTGGTGGGGTGTGTGTGCGCGTGTGTTTTGGAGAGAGTGGGTGGACACTTTCCCTCTATAAATTTTCTGTTTTCATTTGTAGTTACCTGGAATCATTTCACACTCGTTTAATTTTCTGCTCTTCGTTCCACACTCAAAAGACTTGAAGGTCCCAGTAAACTCGCCTTGTTCTTATTATCTGACACTGGAAACTAGATGCGTTTTGTTTTTCCGACACTTATAAATGCAAGTTGACAAGAAGCTTGCTTTAGATTATGCAGTTCCAAGTATTCAAGAAGCAATGAAACATTAACTGTCATTCAGTGTTAGTCGATCAGCTAGACATGCTTTTCCTATTCCAGTGAAGAGACTCGCAGTGAAACTTTATCCTTTTTATCATGTGTCCTTCCGAGACTTTGTTGCATTTAAATTATTAATATATTATAAAATAAAGATGCAATTTTTTTTTTCTTTTTAGTACATTTCTTAGTATTGACCAGTGTCTGTTCATGTTAGATCACTAGCACACTTCTCTTTTAACAAGATGCATGATTTGTGGCTTTTAAGGCGTATATTAAAAAAAAGTCAACAAAAGGATATATAATTTTAGTGATTTTCACACACACATAGGGTTCATCTGAAAGTTTTCATCTTTGATGTACATGGAAATGACTCTAACTCATGCTGTTTTGTTTTGTTCTCAGCTCTAAGTGAACTTTTTTGTGGACAAAGCAAGTGACTTAACATTTGTCATGCTTTCTGTGACAACAGCACATGTGCAAGTGATCGAACGCTCACATTAAAGAGCCCACTAGGTGGAAGGTGTCCATCCACACTCGCAGTGATTGAAGTAAACTTGCAAACTTGTAAAGACTTGCATGCTCAAGTGTGCATGAGATGGAGCAGCATGTGGAAAACAAAGTATTCCTTGCCCTTACAACTTATTTAGTTAGAAATGTTTGATTTCATTGTAGTTTTTCATCATGGATTGGCCACATGAGGATTTAGTCAGCTCTATGAATAGAGTGTACATTGATCAGATGCGTTGCAGGTTTCTGGTCATTGAGTTGCATCAGCCACCACACCCATGTTAAATGGTATTTGGCTCAGGCACACACACACACACACACACACACCCCTTAGATACAGACACTATGGCCTAGCTGTGTTCTCCACCTTAGAGGGTGTGCCCAGATTGTTAATATGTTCCACAATCCTCCTCTACTAAATCCACCAAAACAAAAAGACGCCTATTTATGGAGCACGCAACCTGTCAGAATGCGCTCAGTTAATCAGTGATTGGCTCTTTTCAGTTTTCATTATACCGTATTTTACAGAATACACGTTTTTTTTATTTTCTAAAACATGCTGTGGCTTATATTCCAAAGTGACTTATATAATGCAATTAACATCAAGCACACATATTTGTATTTGTGCTGAATGAGAGGCGTACATGAGCTCAAGATTATTTTTGTAGCGCATTTTCCACACGCTGGTAGTTTAAAGTAACACTAAGTAACTTTTCCTCTTCGGTCGCCCTACTGGTTGGAAACGAAATTGTCCATTGCCGCTGTCGTAAATGATTTAGCCTACCGTCGCACGCACGCTCGCTGTTTACCCAGCACCGGCTTTAGAATGAACAATGTCCACAGACAAGGTAGAGTATGTTACATGATTTCATGAAAGGATGATGTATTGCGACATCAGAAACGAAGAAAAAAAAATAATGACTATTGTAGCGCTTGACGTAAAGCAGTCGAATTTTGTAGTTCTTTTTGTGCTCGGGTTCCTACCCAAAACCCCGAAGTTACATAGTGCCAGTAAAAGCGATACAGACCCCGTCAGGCGATGACAGAAGTGTCATTTAACTTATTTTAAGTCGATGTACCATCACAAGGGTCTTGGAAATATATTATGTGTCACCACTAGGCTTATTGGGACTTTCTGTTTGTTTTGATTTGCCACGTGTGTTCCCTGTCTGAGATTCCCGCCACCTATCTGTATCCATGGACACTGATCACCTCCCTCACAGCTGCCTGTCATTTTGTAATCATCTTCACTGTGTATTTAAGTTCCTACCTGTCTTCACTTCAATGTCCGGTATTGTTGTGTTTTACACGCTGTCTCACCCGTTTGCCTGTTTCTGAGTTCTTCTTTATTAAAGAAAGTGTTATTTCTACTTTCATCTCCGTCATCCTTCCTACGAGCCGTGACAGAATACCGGACCAAAAAACAAGATGGATTTTGAGTTCATCGCCCTAGCTCAGAAGAGCCAGGATTTTTTGTCTTTCACCACAAACTTCTTTTACCTTGCACTCACCAGCCCCCTCGACGACGAAACCCTGAAGACCCTGTTCTGGATCGGGGCAAACTTCCACCATCCGATTGACCTCCCAGACACCTCGAACCTGAACTGGAAGGAGGCCATCATCAGGTGTCTGGAGAGCGTCGCAGCCCGATCCAGAACACAGCCAGACCCAGAGCCCGGATTACCACCCTCGACCGCGGAGATCCCGTGCATGCCCCCCGCAGACGAAGAGCTACCACCTGCCGCGATGTATCAGCCAGAGCCCGAGACGAAGAGGACAGAGCTGACCCTCGCCCCGGAGGAGGAGCTTCAACAGAAGTCTGACCAGGGGTGTGAGCCCACAACATCTGCGGACGAGGGGACCCAATCTATGGAACAAGAGGACTGGCTGATGAACTTCAGTGACGAAGCTACTTTTCCCGCCCTATCCCACCCGTCATCTGCATCTTCGTCGTCTTCCGATTTGTTCAGAGACTGTATCTGCCCTGTCATCTGTCAGTTCTATACCATCTTGACACCCATCTCAGTCAGTCCTCCAGCCCCGCCGCTGCTGGATGTGCGCAGCCTTGCACCGTCTCCGAGGAGTTCCCCCGACGTCGAGCTGCAGGTCAGCCCACCATCCGCAGCGCCTGTACATGAGGATCCTATGGCTTCGCCTCCAGCCTCGGTCCTCTGCACTCCGTCTCGGCCTGTCGACCTGCCGGCTCCGTCTTGGCTCCTCCCACCTACGCTTCCACCAGAGACCCTCGAACCATCGGCTGCAGCGGGTTCCCTCGTCCTGCCGGCTCCCCCTTGGTCACTCCCCAGTCGTCACTCTGCCTTCGCCGCGGACTTACAGTCCGTCCGCTACGCTCCATCCTTCCACCCCTTCGGCTTCAGCGGGCTCCTCCTTCCCTTCGGCGTCACCTCTGTCCTCCCTCACTCCACCTCCGCCTCTGCTCTCGGGTACTCTGGCTCCATCTCCAGCACTCGTCGCTGCGATGTCGCCGGGGTCTCCTAATCCTGCGACGTCGTTGGAGTCCACTGGCTCTCCGTCTGCGCAGATAGATCCTGCCGCCAAGTCTCCATCGGTCATTCTCCAGCTAGGTGACATAACGGAGGGGGGCGTTATGTCACCACTAGGCTTATTGGGACTTTCTGATTTTTTTGTTTTGATTTGCCACGTGTGTTCCCCGTCTGAGATTCCCGCCACCTATCTGTATCCATGGACACTGATCACCTCCCTCACAGCTGCCTGTCATTTTGTAATCATCTTCACTGTGTATTTAAGTTCCTACCTGTCTTCACTTCAATGTCCGGTATTGTTGTGTTTTACACGCTGTCTCACCCGTTTGCCTGTTTCTGAGTTCTCTTTATTAAAGAAAGTGTTATTTCTACTTTCATCTCCGTCATCCTTCCTACGAGCCGTGACATTATGAAGGTTGAAAAACTTTTTCAAAACACTTTTTCAAAAAAGTGTTACTTTAAAACAAAACTGAAATATAAAAAAAAGTCAGTATATGTTTTTTTATTCTCTCAACAATGTAGTTTTGACCCAGTGCGACTTGTAATCAGGTGCAACTTATTTTCCAGAAAATATGGTACATTATAATTTTTGTCACAAACACAGACCAATAAAGCGACTAAAGAAACACTCTAAGGACACCTGTGCATCTCTTGTGCTGTTTTGAACATATTTTAGGATTGCTTGTCACATTTTCAGTACCTTTGTAGAAATGTTTATAGGTTATGACAGCTGCCTCTGCTTCACCGATGGTCTTCTGTCAAATCGTTGCTTCAGGTAAAATATTCCTGCTATAAAAACAAGGCGTCCCATTCAAGCATCTCTCCAGTGGGCTTTCATGACTGTTGAAGTCATAACTGCCCACATATTGATACATATTGCAATATAGCGATCCAATCTGTCAAACGTGTTTGAAGTAATGTGCTTTATAAAGCATTTTACAAATGAACCTGTCTTGAAATGACTATTTGGACTAAATTATAGTTATGAATCGGTGCTGTAAGGTTTTAAGGGAAAGCACCTGTTCTTCAAGGTCATGCTTGTAGCGGACCGCTCATGTCTCGGTGCTTTCCAAATGAGATGGCACTGAAAACACTGAGCAATTCAGTCCCGTCTCTTCCTATAGGGGGGCCAAACAAATCAACTTCACCTCAAGTTTTGATTTTAGACAGCTCTTGGCTTGAAGACAGCTGTCACATCTCTACGATGTCATAGCAAGCACCCGCGGGGAGGTCATAAGAGAAAGCGGAGTGGGCGTCCACGTGAGGGTCTTACCCGGGGCACCCTTGAGCCCTGTGCCCTACCCCCGACTCCTTGACACTGACTCACTGGGTTAAAAGAGTGTACAATACCCCCTCTCTCGCTGTCCTGGACTAAGGGTCACTGAAACACTCATTAGTCATCAGTGTCCTCTTCATTAGTTCTTTACCGAGAACCTTTAAGAGCATGTTTTAATGATGCACCTTTATATTCCTATTTAAGCAGCATTTTGCCCAAAGCACATGCATACGCAGTTCAGATGCTCTTTATACTTGGTTTAAGACATGTTATTGTAACCTACTTTAGATTTATTGTAGAAATAGAACATTTTTAGTTTTCGTAGAACATTCTTCAGACGATTATGCCATTATCTACAGTTACAGAAGTCATACTAATTATGTAACATCTATGTAAAACTGTTTAATATAGTATTTTTAAAATTTTAAATCGTATCTATGTTAAAATATGGATTTTAAAGCTTGTTTGAAAGGATTTTAAAATAACTTTCATTATTAGCATCCATTTTATGATTATAAAAATAGATGAATCAAGATTTTAAAACATTGATACAGTACGTATGTGAATGCACAAGATCTTTTGATTTGCTTAACATATCTTAAAGGTAGGGTTGGCAATTTCAGAGAGGCTAGCAATAGCGAGCTAGCTTTGAAAGCATGAGATGCTACCCTTTCTTCAGAGCGTCTCCAAAGCCACGCCTCCACTAAAACACATGACTCTGCAAATAGACACGAGCGACACCGTTAAATTACCTCATGTCTCAAAGCACATAACTTTACAATCATTTTGAATGTAAACAACTTGTAATGCTCTAGTTGCACCACCTGACTGCTGCATATTAATTTCAGCGTTGATAGTGTTGACATAGAAACGCATAAATCCGAGTCTGGAACAGCTTTGGGTAGAACGTCACAGGTTTCCATCTCATTATTACGGTTATAACATGGCATGAACGCAGCATAAGCTCGTGGTTTTGGTTCAGGAGGAACTGTAAAAGTGGCTGCTGTTTGTTTGTGGCTCTCGGTGACTGACGTCTGTCTACAACTCTGCATAGCCTTACGGAAAACACTGATGACGTGTGATGTCTGTGCGAGCAGGTGTATGGAGGTATGGAAATACTTGTTGACGGGACATCCAGACATTGCATGAAATTATTTTGAGACTTCGACAGAAGATATATGTACATGTTTTAATATTTAGTCCACTCCTATAATTGATAGCTATCAAGATGTGAAGAGAGATTCAACCAGTACTACAAAAAGTGGTCACACTTTTTTTTAAAGGTGTCATTGTTACAATGTAATTATATATTTAAGTACTGAGTAATAATAGTTAACTACATGTACTTACTGTAGGGTTATGGTAGGATTAGGGTTTGGTTGAGGGTTAGTTGCATGTAATTATGCATAATTTACTGTTATTACTACGGTAAGTACATGTAACATATGTAACAAGGACACCATAAAATAAAAAGTGTTACCCAAAAAGTTTTATAAAAAACATTGCCTACCCATACTCAAATTTAGACTTTTGCAGGATAACTTTTTTTAAAAGAGTGTGTTTGCTTTGACTTTTTTTGGAGGAACCTCTAGTCGATACTCTTTTTCTGCTGTCTCATCCTTTGTCTGTAGTAAAAGCGCCATTGATTATACACTTACACGAATATACTTTGGCAGATACTTTCTTACCAAAGTAAGTTAGAAGAAAGTGCATATATTGTATTCTGTAATGGGTTTCATAAGCAAAACAGTGACTTGATGCTAAAGACAATAGACTGCTTCCTTGCGCCAGGTTATTGGCTTTTCAACACAGCATTACTGCTTTCTTTATAATTTAATTTGAACTAGCGGTGTAAAACAAGCAGCAGAGAACTTTTTGCCCGATCATATTTTGGAACTGCTTCTCATTAAAATTAAATATACTGGAGTTTGCAACATTTCATTGACCTTTGCTTGTGTCGTTATTGAATCCTTAAATTTAGATAATCACACTTTTAAAATTAGTTTGAGCCACATTCAAAGCTGTAAAATAGCTAATATATGTCTATCTTGCCAAATAATATATATATATATATAAAAAAAATTGTACTATTCAAAATGTATTCATTGTAGGTCAATGAAATGCACAGTGTTTCATAGCGTTTACTTTATTAAACTGACTAGAAATGTTTGTTTCATTCTTGTCATTGGAGAACGACTTCAAAATGATATTCAATGTTTGTTCCTATCCAAATACCAGTCACACAAGAATATTTCTGCTCCATCTCCTTCTTGTGGCAGCCATAACCCAACAATTCCTCCAATGCCCATCAGCAAGAATGAATTATGTCTCTGGGAACATGGGTCATACCATAATGCTGTACTGATGCAAGCTGATTAAATCAAGCAACACCTTGGGATGTAGATGCCCCCCCACCACACACACACTCAGGTCCATGTCGTATGATAGCGGCTGATGAAGAGCAAGAAGAGACAGACGACAAGGGTAGCCATCAGCTTTGCGCTTGACATTTTGTTCCTTTTTAGTGTTCATACAGATTTACACGTTTGCCCTCAGAGCTTCATCAAATAGATGCTTTTCAACAGCAGCCCCATTCTGCTGAATGCTAGGTTTCTATTCCCAGAAGGTGCTTGTAAAACATTTTGAACATTTTTTAAGTAATGAACTCAAGCTTTCTTGCTGAATTTGTGAGTCTCAAATATGGTTTTAAATGCTGATGTGTTTAGATGTTTCCAGTACCAGTCCTGGAGCCTACATTCATTTCAAAAGGCTTTGAAACTATCAGACCAATATGTCCAATTCACAATATTACATATTGATGAGCAATGAGCTTATGAAACAACATGAAACGTATATCACCGTAGCTTTAGTTTAAGACAACGTAACAAAACAAAACAAAAATCAATACAAAAACAAGATTTTTTTTTTAATGTTTTTAGGACATTTACTTCCACCCTAAAACACAACATAATGCAATAGGGCTTTTCACATGCACTTAACCCCGGGTTATCATTGTTGTAAAGCCCACTTTTAACCTCGGTTAGAGAAACGTTTAATTCAGAAGTGGTGTTAAACCCCGCATTGCGGTGCCAAACTTGCATAAAACAGTGTGGTGTTTGAATGTTACAGCTAGATGCTTAGCAACAGAGAACCAATCGCGTGCCTCATATTCATGTGCTTTGGACAGCCACAGGAAAAGGGGAAAAATGTCAAATGGTGAAGGAAAACACATCTATTGGTGTGAAGAAGAGACCATTTCATTCTTACCTTTATACTATAGTCAGAAAAGTTCAGGAAAAGCTTGATAGCACAGTCGACAAAATATGAGGATGTGCAACGCTGGAGCCTTTATGTAAACCGGTCGAATGCTGCATTCATCCAATCGATGACAATGATACAAATATGCAAATAAGAATGGGATTAGGAATATACAGTGTGAAACGTCAGCATATGAATACCCAGGATTAGTTGTTAACCTTGAGTAATGAACAGTGTGAATCATGAAACAAAATTTGTTTTTTAAATGTTGTGTTTTAAAGTTAAATTAAATGTATTGTAAACTAAACGGATGATGTTCTGGCAGAACATTACCATTACAATTGTCTCTTTTTTTGTGCCGGGTTTCTTTAATCAACGTAAACATCTAAGGTCAGAAACATTTCACACAGCACGTTGATCCCTGAAAATTGTCAGAGTGCCCTCTGTGTGAACGCAAACATGTCCCGGGATTGATTCCGGGATCGATCCTGGAAAGGGGACCTAGTAACGTTGCTGGGATTAGTCGCGGAATGCGCCCTGTCTGAACAAAAGCCGAAATCAGTGTCGTAAGGTGTGTGTCGTAGTGATGAGATCGTTCGCCAGCTTAGTGGAATGGTACTCGATGATCTATAATCAAATCAGAAAAAAATGTACAAGCTTGGAGAAAACACAGATCATAAGCAAACTTTAGATGCTGTGGAGTTACATCGATGTTGCGTGTCTTCACGGGATCTTTACGAAATGTGTGTGAAAATCACTGGCAGTGTGAATGAACCAAAATCAAACGATCCCGAGAAAAATTATCGGTGTATTTCCTGGAATCTCTGTGTGAAAAGGGCTATACATTATTCAATGCAAGTACATAACCAGAAACATTTCTAGCTACACAAACTTGATTTCATGCATCATTTTCAGTCGTTTTCAAAATGCCACTAGACGCTGTTTTCCAACATTTCTGCGACGGGCACCAGCATCACAAGAGCAAACTAAAAACCTGAGTCTTGTAGTGTTACTTAACTGTGATCAGAATAAATTAAAGCATTTGTTGTTTTGGGGATTTTAATGTATTCTGTGTAATTCTAGTGTAGCAGATTAATCTGTGGCACTCATAATTGGACTAGCCAGAGCAGTTCAGTTCTGTTAGAGATGAGAGAACCGTTTTGATATAACATCGAGTAGACTGTCAGGCCGCTTCTGCTGAACATGTGTCCCATTCACATATATCAAGGCTGAGCTCGCTGTTTCTGCCCAGACCTCAATGTGCCTCACTGAGTTATGCGTTAGCTTATCCCGCACACGTCCCCTCTAACTGGTAACGTCACAAATCCAACACACACGGCTCGCTCTAATGGGAGCAGAGGTTACACGGCAGGCAGCAATTATCACAAATGGATGAGTTCAAACCAACTGAAAGACATTTGATTAAAGCCCTTCGTTCCCGCCATGGTGCTAATGACGTGCGTCAGGGCCTAGCTCTAGGAAAACAGCACAGGAAGGATCATCTCGAGTCCCTGCGGAAACTTCTGATGTGATGAGCTTGAGATTGGCAGATGTGGCCGTAGCTCGAGCTAAAGCTAATGCAGCGTGAATTCTGGTTGTAGTCTTTTCCTGCCAAAATCCCACACCACCTTCAGATGAGAAGTTGCTCAGCACCAGCCGGGCTGGTCTTTCTGCCAGCTAAAGGCCTTCAACGTTTCCCAACTTTCATCTGGCTCTTTATCATCAATGTTCCTGCATTATAAGACCGTACCCAGAATTTAAAAATATATACAGCCCAAATCTACTGTCTTTCTAAGCATATGGTTACTTGAGCATTCGTATTACGTATCATTACGTGGGCGATGTTAATGCGGAAATCAATACATGTTGTAGTAATCTCGAGGACTTTTGTCTGTTCTAAGCTTTGATACATGTACCTCTGTGAAGGATATTGGATCGGATCTGTTGTCCACAACCAAATATTCGCCGCCCACCAGTTAACCAAAGAACCACTAATCGGGGTAGTCCGTATTATGTTATGACACAAAGAAATTTGCATTCATTTTACACATTATCTTTGAAAAAAAAAGTGCATTCTGATGTCTGTTTATCAGCCAATAGACACAGTTGTTGCTCAATGCTGATAATCTCAAAAGGCAAATATGAACCGATTAATAGGTTTAGCATTAGCATGCACAGCCTTGTCTTGTAATATCTTGCCAACCGCATATTTGATTGTCTATACAGTCTATAATATAACAATTTATTTTCCTTTATTCCTCTCTCAGGACACAGCACTGGATCCAGGAGAGGATGTGGCGCTTCTTTCTGTGAGCTTTGAAGATGCTGAAGCCACACAGGTCTTTCCAAAACTCTACCTATCTCCCAGCATTGAGCAGTGAGTGTTCTCACCCTATTCCATCCAAGTTGTGAATTATACTGAATTGTGACGTTAAAGGATTAGTTCACTTCAGAATTAAAATGTCCTGATAATTTACTCTCCCCCACGTCATCCAAGATGTCCATGTCTTTCTTTCTTCAGTCAAAAAGAAATGAAGGTTTTTGAGGGAAACATTCCAGGATTTTTCTCCATATAGTGGACTTCAATGGGGTCCAACGGGTTGAAGGTCCAAATTGCAGTTTCAGTGCAGCTTCAAAGGACTCTACCTTTCAATGTGATTACGTAATGCATGGCACATCACAGTACTAGTGCAAGATGAGCATTTGTGGTTAAAAAAGTATATTTTTAGTTCAGAAAATGATATGGTTTGGCTAGATAAGACCCTTATTCCTCGTCTGGGAACGGGTCGAGACTTTGAAGCTGCACTGAAACTGACATTTGGACCTTCAAACCATTGATAACCGTTGAAGTTCACATGGAGAAAAGTCCTGAAATGTTTTTCTCAAAGAACATTCGACTGAAGAAAGAAAGACATGAGCATCTTGGATGACGTGGGGGTCAGGAGGAGTAAATTATCAGGAAATTTTAATTCTGAAGTGAACTAATCCTTTAAAGAACTCTATTGAGGCATCTGTTGTTTGTATTTTTTTGTATTTGTTTGTGCATGTATGCAATCTGCAGTTACAAAGCTCATTGTCTCAGGGATTTCACTGATCCAGACCTGGCTAAAATGGCTTGATCCAAGTCCAGATATTTCTTCTTCAAACGTCTACGTAAAAACGAGTACAACACCGGCTATATACAACGACTGCTTACCACACTCAAATGTTCTGCTCAAGTCGTGAAAGTTGGTTCTGATCGATCGGCTCGATCATCCAAATTCTCAGAATCTGACTCGAGCTCAAACTGATATGTAAAACAGACAACATTATATTGTGTGTTTACAATAGTAAACTTAGGGCAGCATCATGGCAGGTATGAAGGGAGGCTGTGAGGGATAGACTTGCCTTGTTTTTAATGGTTTTTAATGTAAAAAGCTGTATAAAGCTGCTTGATCACTTTTTTCCACAGCTCATATTGTCTGGGTTTTTTGTCTACTGAAAGATACTTTTGCAGTGTTTCGTCAGCAGAACAATCTAAAAACATGAAATAACAGTACAACCCACTGAAGAGATGTATTTCTATCCCTCACAGCCTCGCTTGGCGCTGCTGTGAATAAGGTCTATTGCTTAAAGCCTTGGAAGCTGAAGCTCGCGATTATTGTGTTACATTTCTGACACACGCTTGAGGTGTTTGGCCAATCTCTACACACTAGGTCAGCTGGCCAATCAGAGCACTCTGAGCTTTTCAGAAGGAGGGGCTTTGTAGAAATCAGCGCTTTTCAGACAGACTGGGAATAGAGGAGCTGCAATGTTATCCTATTCTATTAACGTAATAAACAAAATAATGAACTTTTAAAATAGCATTATATGACCCCTTTAAAGGGCTAGTCCAATTTTTATTGCCAGTAGACGAGTGAAATGCTTGAAACTGTTGCTTGTCAATTGCAGGTGGTATTTCGGGGTGGTGGACATTCTCGTTTTAGCGTTTTATTTCCTTAAAAATTAGTGCCCATTATAATGGAAAAGAAAGACTCAATTTTAAATGTCTGTATTTGCTAATATTATTATTATTTGTCTCCATGAAATATAAGTTGAAGTCATCTTCTCTGCTGTGGTGTTTGTCTGAGTGAAACAACTTTCTTAAACAACAGAAATGTAGAGCTTGTTTCGTTTTGATCATATTCAAAGCGTTATTAATGCTTATTAATACTTATTTATTAATACACAGACAGTGTGAGAATTGCTTTCCGGGTCTGTGTTCTGTTATTTAAGAGATTGAAGCACATGACTCATGACACACCTTATCCAACCGCCAACTTGAGACAGCATTTCCTCTTCTGCTATTTACTTCCTGAAATCCTGGAGGAATTGAGAATCGGTCAGTAAAAAATATGTTCTGTTTACGCAAGGATGAAAAGCCGTTTTTAAAGGGTTCGCGCTCAGTTATTGATGAGACTTGCAGACATGACTCTTTCAGTTGGTGCACAATATAAAATTCTTCGTTTTCTACATTGAAGCCTAGAATTAGTTTGATGTTGTGCACCATAAAAGAGCAGAGGAAGATGTTCATAAATCGTGGCACTCATCCGCTCCTTCACGTGACCTTGCTACAGCTCTTTAGGAATTTGTAGATGATCCAACAACTTTTTTTGAAATCCTCGCAATACAAGAACGAGAACTACGTCTTCTGTTCTTTGCCCCTGAATGCATAAAGCACTATAGCGAGTGCCCAGTTTTTGAACGGCCTTGGTTCTGAAAGTGTTTTCATCTATTTATTTTCTCAATTTCACCCTCAGAGCTCATAGTAACTCTGTATTAAAAGGTGTATTCATTCTCGCTAGCAATCGATTTTTCTCTGTGCTTCTGGAACCCTGTTATTATGCTCTTTTAAGCTGAGACTAATCGATAAATTCTGATTGATAAATATGCTGTATAAACTTGCAGTCTACTTTGTCAACCATGACCCTAGTTATCCTGACATTTCCCTCTGCCCCGTGCAGTAAGTAGAACACAAGGTCACTTCTCAGAAGGAACGGAGGAGACTTCAGCGTGACTTCACAATAGATAGATCTCAATGGGCAAGGTCTGCTAATGCCAGCCTCTGGGTGCCTGATGATTTTTTTTGTCTTTCATTCTGTGCTGTCCTCCATCCACTCAAATCAGCACAAACAAGCCCGTTTGTTTGCTCTCCAGCCATGTCAGCTTCTATCTGTCACGGACACACTCTCTCCACCCCGTTATATTAGGGGGGTTTGGGTAATGCAGGACCACACAGGGTTGACCTTGCCTCCACACATGCACATTAACAGTTCAGACTAGGGCGACTTAGAAGGGACAGGCGGGTGGGCGTATTTGTGTGTGACTGTGGGGGATTTTTTTTTTTAACAAAGGTAGAGCCAGGGGGACAAAACACGCTGGGAATGTGGAAACTGCTCCTGAGGACATACCCAACAAATAATGAATGCTAGAACACCGGCATAGTGTTTTTGAAGCCCACTTTTCTGTCTGCGATTTGAACTTTTTGCACAGATACAAACGCTCGTACTACACACAAACTTGTAAAGAGTTTGTTCATGCGTGGGTGGATGTTTATCAGACTTGCACCTGATTTGAGTTGAGTTTGTGCTGTTGGTACTTCTGTGTGTGTACGCACACGTTTGCTGTGCCGCCAGCTCTGTTCTGTCGTTTTACCTTTTGGTGCTGGCATTCATGTTATGTTGGCTAAACTTTAGCACAATCAATAGAGTTGCTAGAAGTTTTAAAGGGATAATTCTGACATCATTTACATGGTCTCATGTCATTCCAACAATGTGGAAAGCAAAAGGAAAGGCAGAATGTTCATGCTGCTCATTTGCATACAATAAAAGCATTGCATTTATATTTCAAGTCTTTTGGAACCATATGATACCTTGAAATATAAGTTGATAAGGCTCGTTCACACTAAGAATGATAACTATACCCATAACTACATTGATGTCCTCACTAGATGACGATATTGTTCTTTTTATTCTAAGCGTACTCTGTAGTTTTGTCATCTGTCGCTTTGAATGCTTGAGCTCTTTAAAGCAGGATGGATTCTGATTGGCTGTCAATATTTTTCATTGTTCATCAGCTGGAAAAAAATAATTCTGAAAGTGATTCCAACGATATCGTTTCTCTGTGCTGTTATCGTTATAGTTGTGGTGTGGATTTGCCATTCTTTTATATGTAGAACGATTTGTTTAACTTTATAGTTATAGTTATTGTCCTTGGTATGAACAGGCTTTTATTCAATTAGTTTTCCTATAATTGCAGCCCTCAAAACTCATTTCCCTTTGTGTAATTTAAAATGTGCCATGTGAAGACCTGCTCTGGCAACTTATGTAGATCTGCCAACCCGATTTCATGGGAAAACTATTTTACAAGGCGGCAAATGAATATAAATGAATTCGTACGATGTAAATTAGTACAAAAAAGTATGATTTTTAGAGCTAAAAGTAAGCATGAAGGTCCACCCCTAACCCATTGCCATGCGATTGTGTTGGATCTGCATTGGTTTTCATGTGACATGAACAATTACAAATGCCAAGTTTGATTGCACTGTTGAATTTTTCAGAAAAACAAGAAGTTCTAGGTTTCCTCACACAGAGGCAGAGCTATATATGGCTTTCTAAGAAAAATTTGAATGTAACGCTGAAGGTATAAAGATTGCTTGATGAGCTTGGGCCAGGACATTTAGTCCCTGTTTACACCTGGTATTAAGATGTGTTTTTCACCTGGTATTAGACAATGCTAATTACAGGTGTAAATGGGGTCTAAAACGTTTTGAACTTGTCCATTTTCGACCACTTCCAGAGGTAGTCAAAAACACATTCGAATGTGGTCGAATATGTTCGAACAGCCACAAAAGACAGTCTACTGACTTAAAGTGTAAACATTATGGGAAGTGCGCTAGCTAGACGGGATTTAAACTTTGTCAGATGGAAACCCAAGTTTGGTTTGAAGACCAAAAATGTACCAAGCATGATGTTCTCTCACCATTCCTGATCTCTAACACACACTCACAGTGTCCGGCGTTGTCTAGCGGCTATCAGAGCTGAAACGAAAGCTGATGCTTATGTAAATTGTGTGAGCTTATTTTGTCCATTAGATTGCAAGTTCTGAGAAAGCCCATACATTTACACACCCTCCTCTTGAAGAAATCAGGACAGAAGTGGTTGAAAGTGGATAAAAGAGACGAATTAAAACACCATGTTTAAACAGGAATGTCTCCGTCGTCTACGTGTGATCCGATCAAACAAAACGCATCTTAATACCAGGTTTAAACAGGGCCTCAGCTTAAGATCTACTTTTGTGTTCCCCAGAAGAAGGAAAGTCACAGACAGGGTTTGGATTTTCATGTTGGGTGAAGTATTTCTTTAAACAAGCCCAGCACACGTGAGGAATCCCCTGCTTCCGCTCTCATCCCGGCTGGCACAGAACACATCTCCTCCAGCCAGCCAGTCATCCGGCCGTCCCTGCGGCCCGTCACAGAACCGGAGAGAGAGAGTGAGTGAGTGGGACTTGAAAGAGGAGAGCAAGAGAGAGGTCGCTCTCAGCCTGCCTGAGCTGAGTGAAATAAAACCCTCCCAGGAATCCTTCCCTCTCTCTCTGAATCCACACATGCAGGTTTACCCAGCGTATCGCTCTTGCAGTGATGGCCACTCTCGACTCCCACACAGCAGGCTGTGTTATTATGACTGTGAAGTGCTCACTGAGTTTGACAGTGGACTTCACATCTCCTTCAACATGCGATGGTGCGAGATCCACTCCTACACATTCTATAGTTTGACAGAGTGCCGAACACTTCTTTTTCCCTGTTTACACCCTTCTTTCTCTCTTCTGTTTTCGATTGCATTTCGTTCTGTTTAGAAGTCGGTTATTTGAGGGTTATGCTTTGTATAATTGTGCAGCTTGTTTGCATGTTTTCTCATTTGTCTCATTCTGTTCTGTTCTTTGTTCTTGTGTTTGTAAACTGTTTTCACCTTGCAGATCTGTTCACTCAGTGGCCCAATAACATCCTGAAAAGCACAACAGAAACTGTATCAGTGATGTATATATATATATATACACTACTGGTCAAAAGTTTGGAATTATTAAATGATAAATAAAACATAAATAATGTATTTTTTTCTTAAGCTCACCAAGGCTGCACTTGGCAGTAAATCTGTAATATACAATTTCACAATTTAAAAAAAAAAGTTTTAACTATTTTAAAATGTTTTAAAATTATTCCTATGATGCAATGCTGAATTTTCAGCAGCCATTATTGCAGTCTTGTCAGTGTCACATGATTCTTTAGAAATCATTCTCTAATGGTATTTGGTACTCATTTATTAATAATGGTATTAATATTATTATCAGTTATGACAACAGTTTTTTCTGCTAAATACTTTAGTGGAAATTATGATTAATTTTTTTTAGGGTTATTTGATGAATATATATATTTTTAAATGCATTTATGTGAAATATAAATTGTGTGTTACATTATAAATGTCTTATCGGTCACTTTTGATTAATTCGATGCATCCTTACTGAATAAAAGTATTAACTTCTTTTCTTTTTTTTATCACTGTTTCCACAAAAAAAATATTAAGCAGCAAAAGCTGTTTTCAGCATCATAATCATAAATGTTTCTTCAGCATCAAATCATCATATTATAGTGATTTCTGAAGGATCATGTGACACTGAAGACTGGAGTAATGATGCTGAAAATTCAGCTTTGATCACAGGAATAAATTACACTTTACAACCTATTCAAAGAGAAAACAGTTCTTTTAAATTGTAATAATATTTCTCAATATTACCGTTTTACTGTATTTCTAATCAAATACTAAATGCAGCCTTGGTGAGCATTGCCCTTCTTGGCAAGAGAAATCATAAAATATATACATTTATTATTTCTTTAAAACTTTTGCCCGGTGATGTATAAACCACATAATTAGCTGACTGGTGACTATATGCAAGATATTATGCCATTCTCATACCATTTATTTTACATCGCTCGTTGTATATTTTCAATCTGTTGGCTTCTGTGAATCCCTGTAAAATCTGCTCAGGCAAATCGGAACAGAATATTCTTAGACAACTTCAGTTCAAGGTTGTAATTCCATAATCTTGCCTAAAAATATCTCCTGCTGCTGAGATTTTTCTTGGTTTCCTCAAATAGCTATTAAACAAATATCCCCCTCCATAAGCCTCTCCTATTCCGACAGACTCATCTACTCTGCTCTGCTTATGACTGCTGGCGTAATGCCTGCACACAACCTGCAGATGCACATCTCAAAACCTTACAATTAAAAACATATCTAGGGACCAACTATGATGGGCAGTTACTAATGACCTAGCAACCACCCCAAAAGCACTAGTAACCACATAGCAACACCCTATTACCATAGCAGCAAGGTTTGCATGGGCACGCATCACTCACATCAGAATCAAGCCGGATCTCCATAGAGATGCTTCTCTATTGTCATTGTAACACAGCAACAACACTGTGTTATGACTGAGCCCGATGTGGAATTGACAGCTGAATAGTGTTTGAGTGGCGTCCCTCATCATTTCCCGTTTCTGCAGTTAATAAATAACACGTCTGCGCATTAACATCTCTAAACAGTCTATGAATATACTTCAGGAGCTTGATGGATGTGAATGACATTTACATGCTTGTATATTGCCAAAGACTGTTTCAGCAAAAGGTAATCTAACTGTCAGTCAAGCGCATTGTTGATCTAAACCCAATTGACAGAGGATTCTAGTTGCTATTCTTCATATATTCAAAGAGTGGTTGCAGAATATCTCAAATGTTTAATAAGTACGCATATTATAATCTTCCTTCAGATTCTATTAAAAGATTTACTCCCTTATTTTTTCAGCTGTTGCTAAAAGGACTCTCCAACCAAAATAAGCATCTACTAACCAAACCTCCAACATAAGAGCCGTTAATGGAGCTTCTCTTTCTCACATGTCTACATCATACTTTTCATGAACCCATCATGTCATCTCTCCCTTCATTGATCTGCCGTCCTTTTAGAATCCTATCTATTTGTGCGGGTTGTTTGTCTCTGTTCACTCTCTATCTGATCATGTGTAAAGCAGGGGAAGAATGTATTGTTCAGCTTTCTAAGGGTGTGTTCACACTTGGCATGTTTGGTTCAAATAAAACGAACCCTTGTGCGATTGCTCTAGTGCGGTTCATTTTAATAAGTGTGAACGCTGCCATCCGAACCCGCTGAAAAGATCTCGGTCCACTTCCAAATGAGCTCTGGTGCACTGTAGCAATGTAAACGGACCGAAAACAGGAAGATAAGACCCTAAACCGGACAGAATGCTCAAGCATTCCTGTTTTTTCCCATCATGCCGCGATGTTGCCCATCACAGTTCAGTGCCGGCATCAGAACCGGGTTCTCTTCACAGCAGATCGTCGTTTGTGTGTGTGACGGAGGGATTCCTGACACTGTTTTAAAGGAGAACTCCGGTAAATTTTAACATTGAGCTTCGGGCTGGATGATTAATCGAAAAATAATCGAAACCGAAATTCAGAGCCTATAACCGACGTAATATTACCATAGCGGTTATTTACCATGTAAATAACCATGTCCTATTAATATTTCCGCCCACTGCGTGTTAATGTACTTTCCCCTTAAAACGTATCACCGCGTGTGTAGTCACGTGACTCCGCACCGTCCAGTCTCCTTTCACACAGCGCGTTGATCCCGGGAAATTGTCGGGAAATTTCCTTCTGTGTGAACGCAAACACGAGCCGGGATTGATGCCGGGTTGGGGACCCGAAACGCGCGCTGTGTGAACAAGAGCCGTAATCAATGCCGTGTCGTCGAAATGATGATGCTGAAGCCGGGATCGTTCGCCAGCGTGTTTATGATCGAATCAAGAAAAAAAATGCACAAGCGTGGTTTCTCGAGAGAGATATCGCAGCTCATAAGCAAACTGTAGACGCTGCTGAGAGACATTACGTGCATTGCTCAAAAAGAGAGAGAGAGAGAGAGAGAGACTGACAAATGCAGCAAGTGCCTCCACAAAGAAGGTGTCTAACACAAGCATTTACAAATGCTACACAATATAAAAATGATTTGTTTTTTAGATTTATGCAAGTTATATTTTACTTTTAAGATGGCAATATTTACAATAATTTATTTTGTTTACAAAAATCACTTTTTAAAACTTCTTTAATTTCTACATTTTTAGGAAACGTTATTTTTACATTAAAACTTAAATTACATTTTTTATAAGACGTTTTTATTTCAAGCATTGTATGCTTTAATTCAAATGTTTGAAATATTTAATAAATAAGCATTAATAGCTATCTGTGTGTTTCCTTATTTTAGAATCACAAAGATGGGATTATGCACTCTTTCATTAGAAAAAATAACCGTAAACATATTTACAGTAAAAGCCTTGCCAGTGACATGAGAATTTTTTTTAAATAATCGTTCAATAATCGTAATCGAGGTGACTTGTTCGATTAATCGCGATTATGATTTTAGCCAAAAATCGTCCAGCCCTAATTGAGCTCAGTTTTTTGTAAATTTGGAGTGCTGTCAGTACAGAGAACAACGGCAAAAATCGGTGTTTCCTACACAGTTTTATCCTCTTTTTATAATTTACACCGTTGACTTAAACGGGGCAAGTTCTAAACCTGCTTTTAGTCTCTTAACATCCTTGATTTGTCATTACAAGTGCACAGCCATGTGAGTGGTGTTATTAAGAGTGAACACGGTCAATCTGACTGCAGTAGATGTGAAAGATATGAATAAAAATGATGTTTATTCAGCCTTTGATTGTCGAGTTTGTGTGTGCGATCCTTAGTTATCTAGTTACCAATGATCGCGCCCAGAACTCGACAATCGACTACTGTGGACTTCGACCGAAAACAGGAAGAAAATACAGGTATGTGAGCTGGCTGAATAAACATCATTTTTATTCATATCTTTCACATCTACTGCAGTCAGATTCACCGTGGTCACTTTTAATAATACCAGTCACATGGCTGTTCACTTAAAACGACACATCAAGGATGTTAAGAGGCTAAAGGCAGGTTTAAAACTTGCCCAGTTTAAGTCAACAGGGTGTAAATTTTAAAAAGAGGAAACACGGTGTAGGAAACAGCGATTTTTGTCGTTGTTCTCTGTACTGACAGCACTCCAAATTTACACAAAAATGAGCTCAATGTTAAAATTGACCGGAGTTCTCCTTTAACTCCTTTACACATTTTAAGCTCTTCAATCAAATACCATCATACCTGAATTTAGCATTATCTGTGTAAACAGGGATAGTTTTGACAGCGAAACTACAAAAAAAAAAAACTACAATCAAATAGAGGATTGTATTTTGATTTTAAAGATGACTTAATCCAACTAGTACAGTAGAAACAGTAAGCACATTCCTCGCATTCATGGGAACTCCAAGACTGTTGGGAAAGCATGCCAGATGGCACTTCTTCAGATCGTTTGGGAAAATGCTCAGTCTGCATACATGTAATCTTCTTCATAGGACTACTTTTAAGTAGCTAGAATATTTTCACTTATTTAACATTTTTTGGTCACAGTAATTCCCATATTTCCACTTGTTATTATGACTATACGCATTTATATTTTACAATAATATTACAGTATCAGATTACGGAAATGGGTTGCATGTTTTGCACAAGTGCTCCAGATAAACGCAGAGGAGTGTTTAGGGAGTGATCCTGGAAGATCAGCAGCTTCAGGGTTTCACCGAATCCTGACCTTCAGAAACACTCCATGTTAGCAAAAACTGATTTTGCTGAATGAGATAAGCGTCAAGGTTTTTCCTATCAACAAAGGTGAATTAAAACGTGTCATATTCTTTTATCTCTTCCTCTCTCTCAGTGCACTTGGAGGGTCTTCGGCATTACATATCCCAGCATTCCCCAGTGGAGGCTGCCTCATTGACTACGTGCCTCAAGTGTGCCAATTACTCACAAACAAGGTAAAGGACAATCCTTACTTTTCACACACGTTTGTGTGTTCCTTCATTTAATTACTGAGATCGCAGAATCAATCGGGTTACACTATCAGTGAAGTGTGTGTGTGGATAGTACACATTAAAGTTTATGAAGACGTTCTAAGCAAATGAGTGTGTTTGCATGAAGTGCATGCATGTGTACATCTCTGGTCAGTTTTGACAAAGCTATATGACAAGTGGAAATAAAAATGTGACTGTCACTGGCCTGAGGAGTCACTGACATTGCTCTCCCCTGACATCTCTCCTTCAGTTCAGCCCCGTTCCTCATATCCACACAGACAGCATGAATAATCAACCCGTCCAATCGTACACTTCATGGCCACCCGCACCTCAGGACACACTCACCTGAACTTAGGTCACATGTTGAAAAATGACAAAAGTGACAACGGAGAAATGTTCTTGCCCCCAGTTTAGGTTAATATTAAACAATTCATATAGATTTGTGGTTCATGTGTTTTTCAGACGCCTATTATCTATTTTAGTGCTTAAAGCCTAGCATATCGATTCAAATTTTGTGTTGTAAATAGCTCGAAGGATCGTTTTAAAACACAGATTAAGATATTATTATGAAACCTGAGAGGTTTATGTCCCTCCATTAAAAAGACCAAACTATAGAAGATTCAAGAAAGTCATAAAGGTGTCATTAAACTAATCCACATTAATCAAACAGTTTAATCCACAGTTTTCTGAAGAGGTATGATCGCTTTATTTGATCTGCAGATTTACATATGAACACATCACATATGGTAAAAACAAGCTCAAATTTGCGTACACGAGAACCCATGAACCAACAAGCTTCTGTGTTTACCTAAATTAAATCTGTTCATCCAGTGATGGATTAAATCACTCAATTCGTGTATTCATTTTATGACATTTTAATGACCTTTTTGAATCTTCACATTTTTTGTTACCTGGAAGTTTAATGGAGGGATGGTAATCTTTCAGGTTTCATTAAAAAATATCTTAATTTGTGTTTTCAATTTTAAACAAAGTCTTATGGGTTTGATGGGAAATGAAGATGAGTAAATTATGACAGAATTTTCATTTTTTGAGTGAACCATCACTTCGCTTTCTTGAATATTACCTTTCATGCAGTGTGTAATATAGCTGTTCGTGAATGTAAAAGGTCAGCAAAATGTTAAAGACCCCCTCCGATGAAATAATGTTTTTCTAGGTGTTAACATGTTCTTGTGTAATTTTTCTTATGTTAGAGGACATATCTTGAGAAAAATAAGTTCAAAGTTGTATTTCTGAGTATTTCTACATTCAAATGGCTGTGAATCAGTAGCAGACGCTAAAATGCCGTTTAAAATAGCAAAGTCCCAGAAAACGGCACAGGTTTTGTGAATTTTATTATCGTCCCCTAAAAGAAAGAAATTAGTTGTCAGCAATTCTAGTCCCACATAATTTTGTTGTCATGTTGAAAAGACGCTGTTTTCTGCGCTGTGAATCCACTTTGCATGATCTTCAAAAGGCTCATTCACACTGAAATTATATGGAAATCGTTCATGTTTGTATCACTGTATGAGTCGCTGAGGAAGCCTCTGGAGCCGAAATTCAGATATGGTAATAGGCGTTTTGTTTCCGACATGCGCTGTAAGTGTTAAACCAATTACAACAGGCTTTCCTGCCTGACCAATCAGAGCAGGCTCACGGGAAGGCGGAGTTTAGAGAGACTGAATCTTTGAACTCTTTGAGAAATGGGGTGATGTGCAATGTTTAACCCTAGATGCATGTAAACGTCCATGCATGTAGAAAAAATCTCCAAAATAAAATTGGGAACCTTTTAAAATAGCATAATATGGGCACTTTAGGTTTTAGATCTTCTGCCTAAGCTTGAAATTCTCCCGCCAACCACATTGGTAGAATGTTGTGTAGTTTGAAATCAACCAAGACTGATGATGCCATCATAATATTAGCATACTGCAGTGGTTTCTAACCCTGGCTCTCTTATCTGACACACACATCTGAGGTCATGGAGTCTTCACTGATGATTTGAACCAGCTGTGTTTGATTAGGAAGACATCTCAAATGTGCAGTGCCTTGGGTACATCCGGACCGGGATTGGGAACCACTGGCATACCTGATTTTGGGTTTTCCCTTCTCGTATTTATTTGACCATTTATAGCCACACAGAAGTGTATTTCTGGCATTTGAATTTATGCTTCAAAATTCATAAAGAATCATAAACGTTTGATGCTCTATGGAAAAATCCAATTGTGTTTTTGTCGAGGGAACCAGGGTGATTCTGACTTCCGGGTTAGCCTACAAAATGATGTTATTATTGCAGAACTCTATGGTTTGTATAAAGACAGACCAAGTGAAAGTGATGCTATTTTAACAGATTACATCTTTGTCAGTAATACAGTTATGAATGGTATTTTTGGACTGAGCCCACAGACACCGGAAGCTGGACTTTGAACTGTTGTAATCGAGCAGGTTTGAGCAGTGATCTCACCTGTCAGCATCTCCCACGCTCCCTGTGTGGGTGTCGAGTTCACTGATCCAAAGTTCCTGACACTCCTCCTCTCAACAATCCAGGCTTAGGGAAACAAAAAGAGCAAGTGCGCGTGACTTTTTCATTGATCAGCATAATGTTTCTCTCAGATGTGGGTCTTCTCTGAGCACACGCTGAGTCATGACACAGAGATCAGCATTGATTCTTACATCACACATCGTACACACCAACACCTAAGCTGCTCTCCTCCTGATCTCACCTGTGTCACAATCACTCTATATCTAATCTGATCTAATAGATCAATGCTGTACGACAAAGAACTAGTTCAATTTGAAAGAAATTGATTCACCTTGTTGCAGTCGTGACCAGATACACAGGTGTTGTTTCTTACACAGAAGATGACAATTCGATTTACAAGCTCGCGTTGTGTACAGTATTCACCTACCATCTCTCTCCATATCATTTTTGTGTAGTATTTTGATGAAAATGTTACTATAATAATTTTACTGATTAAGTCAAATTGAGTGACATTAGTGAAAACTTTGAAGAAAAAAGGAATAGAAGAAATAAAGTACAATAAATTAATTTAAATAATGATACAAACAAGTAAACAATGACAAATCTTGGCACTTGTGTGGGAAATAGGTTTGAATTAGAACAGACGTTGTGTCTTAAATGAGACACAAAAATGAAAATTCTGTCATCATTTATTCATCCTCAAGTTATCCCAAATCTGTATAGTTTCTTTCTTCTGATGATCACAAAATAATATATTTTGATTTTTTTTTTATGTTGGTAACCAAACAGTTGACGGTAGCCATTGACCCATAGAAAAGAACTATCCCTTTAAACCCATTTTCATCTTTCTTTCGACAAATAATTCCATATGTAGTGTGCTATTCTGTCACTAAAATGCCAAAAATCCCTAAAAATGAGTACAGCAGATTCCAAGAGTGTCACCATTTGGCTAGTACCTTTACTTGAAACTTCAGCATTACGTCTAACTCTAAAGGCCATTGCACACTGAGTCAAATTCAGTCTGAAATTTTCGCAAATTAAAAAATAAATACGACCTCACGTTATTCAATCACACTTGCACACCCCGCCTCCGAAACCAAAGCAGTTTGAATGGTGTTTGAATGGTGTTTTGACAATTCAGAGCCACTAAATCACGAATACGAAAAAACGCATACGGAAATTCAGACTCAGTGTGCAAGGGCCTTAAGAGTCTAACCTAATGTAAGCAATGCAAGCGATTCAAAGGCATACAAACGCATACGCCTACTGAAGGAAACATATCCTCATCTTCTAACATATTGTCCTCGATAGAAAATGTATCAGTTTCATTCTCACTTATAAAGTAGAGCCCTAGATATGCGCTCCATATATCATCTGATTAACCATACATCAAGTGATTATGAAATACAGTTTTTTATTATTGTTGAAATTGAACATTGATTCCTGTCATAATCCCTGGCCTAATGCATTACTTTTTCTTCAGACAATGTTAATTTGCATCTGCATGCATTTTGTTGTTTTTCTACCAATGCACTTTCATTTAATTCTCTTTTTTGTTGATGCTTTTCTCGACTCAGGTTCAGTATGTCATTCAAGGATATCACAAGAGGAGAGAATACATCGCTGCCTTTCTCAGTCACTTTGGAATGTGAGTCCGTTTTTACCGTTAAAGACTTTCTTGATTTATCTCGGTGACATTTGGAGAAAACCATATTCATTTTGCAGACATTTAACAACCTACAAATGAGAAAAACACGAGCAATGTATCATAAAATGAGCCTAATACTTTAGAAGTGTTATTACTTATTTCAGTATTAAACCAGAAATTACCATTCAAATTGACAGGGTTTTTTATGTAAACTTCTAGCCCTGTAGAAAGCTAAAAGTGATGATTTTGAGACATAGAATCCTCCAAATCGAGACACGAATGAAATAAAAGTGTCCCTGCGAGTCCAGGCCTGTACTGGTAACCAGTATAGCGGCTCACCACGCCCCTGTGATCATGAGAAATTAGTTACCAACACTAATTCCTTTTTTTTTTCTTAATTACTGAGGATAATTCTGCTTCTAATCTCGTAAACAAGTACAGACAGTCTCTTTATAATGGGCTGTAATACACAAGGCACCAAGATGTCTCCGGTTTATTAACACACCTTAATACATTGTTAGACAAGGCAGTCTGGCAAGAGCCACAACCTTACACGATGATTTATTAAAGTGGCATTAATGTAGGCTATTATGGGAAACTTGTTTTTTGGAGATTTAGTAGGGCAACTCAATATTCATAGCTCTTGCATTACCATGAATACAGTGCTGTTTTCTTTAGAAATATACCATATTAAACATCTTCTGATAATGTCCCTGAAGATACCATGGCCCTAAAAAGAATTTGTACATGAATATCTAACAAAATAATTACATTTTTAATGGTGGCTTAAATACTTTTGGGTCCATTCTATATTTGATTCACTGAAAGTAGATTTAAAATAAATTTTAAGGCTTGATTAAATCGCAGATATTGGCAATGAGGAGCATTAATTTCAGTGTTATTTTTCTTGGTTATTTACCGTCAGTGGTGATCACTTCTGTTTTCTTTATTGTTTGAAAGGGAAGGAAGGGCATGAGTTGTGGGAGCCAACTTTCAGTTGACTATTGCATCTGTTTGAATATTGTATCGTGTCCTCATATGCCTTATCAAAATGAAATATAAAGCAAGCTAACGATCATCAGTCGTCTTTTTGATGGAAATGATGACGTTGCGAAGGATAATCCCACTATCTAGCCTCTGTACGGCTATTGGATGCTATTTTGGCTCCCAAGATTACATATTTTATCTAACCATATTATGAAGTATGAATATTTCTGTATTTTGCCTACACAGGGGGGTGGTAGAGTATGATGCTGTTGGGTTTACCAAGCTCACCCTTCTACTGATGTGGAAAGACTTTTGCTTCCTGGTCCATGGTGAGATACACAGATATGTTCCCTTTACATCTACACCTTTATGCAATCCAGACTCATTGGAAAGTAGATTACTGCAGAACCTGAAATACATTGCTCCAGGTACATTTCTCTGCACTTTTTAGGTGACACATCCACAAAAGACTCTCTAAGCAACTTTTCATTGTAGATGCAGGTTTATTAAACACCCCTGTGTCATGAAAAAAATGCAGTGTGTACTTGTACAGCGGCAATTTCAAAGTGAAATGTCCAATAAATAGCGCGTTCGATCAGGGTTTCCGCGGGGTTTTAAAGGACAACTCCGGCGCAAAATGAACCTTTGGTCTAATTACACATTGGTACATAGTCAACCGTTCCCTGAGATTTGTTTTCATGATTATCGAATGTAAAGAGTTTTATCTCTAAAAACTGTTTAGCTTATAATGCTAGTATATGAGGCATAGAGTAATGAAAATAAAAATCGCTTTGTTCTCAATGCTTCTGTTTGCATGTTAGGGACCCTGATTATGCTACCGTGTTAGTGTTGGGCTATTTTGAGCCTTGTTAGTGGTATTAACTAGTGATTTTTATTTTCATTACTCTATGCCTCATATACTAGCGTTATAAGCTAAACAGTTTTTAGAGATAAAACTCTTTACATTCGATAATCATGAAAACAAATCTCAGAGAACGGTTTGACTATGTACCAATGTGTAATTAGACCAAAGGTTCATTTTGCACCGGAGTTGTCCTTTAAAAAGTCTAAAAAAGTAAAAATTTCAAAATCTCAATTTAAGGCTTTATTCATTTTAAAAGTCTTAAATTTGCTGAAGTATTGTGTTCTAAGTCTTAAATCAATTTAAACAGGTCTTAATTTTCCTACGTCCGTAAATCTCATTGAAATGCAGTGCTTTGGAATGTTTTTTGTTTTATTCTGTGGTGTTGTAGTTCCTTATTTCGCTAGTCCACATATAATTCCCTGTATTACAACTACAAAATAGACCAACAGCGGCCAGTCAGCTTTGAGCTTTCATTTTTTTAATGTTGTGATATACGTCTTAAATAAATTTCATTCATAATGATCTTAAAAAGTCTTAAATTTGACTTTGTGAAACCTGCAGAAACCCTGTCAATTTTCTCTGAAAGTGACTAGCAACATTTCATTCGGTGTATCTTGACAGGGATCACGAGTGCTGTATCAGGTGAGCTTCAGAGCAAGTTTACGTCAGAAAAGCCATACAGATTATCAAAATACTTTCGTTTACAAAAAATCATAAAGGTCGTAATGTAGTATTACGCAAGAAGAAATGTGCAGAAATGTACGTATTTCCATTGAGTTGCCTGTGATAATAATACGAACTCTTATCATGTTGGTATCTGTCACGTCCCTCGTTTCTGTTCTGTACGATCTGTGTTTGAGCTGTTCTCTCATCTTCCTGTAGTGGACCTGCCTTTATACTTCCCTCGAGATCAACCCACCCTCACGTTTCAGTCGATCTATCACTTCACCAGCAGTGGGCAGCTCTACTCTCAGGTGCAGAAGTCTTACCCCTACAGTCCACGCTGGGACGGCAACGAGATGGCCAAACGAGCCAAGTAAGAACATGACGAATCCTCTCTACAAACGTTTTCTCCCCGTGGAATGGCATTTCTCTCGTTTGGTTCCACTTGACGTGTAATGGTGACTTGAATGCAGTTGAAGTGTGGCCACTGGAATGTGTAGTATTCACCTTTGGACTGTTCTCGCAGCCACACCTCATAACTGGAGAGCACTCTTTGTCCCGAGTGCGATAAGTGTCCGAGATAATACATTTCTTCTGTGTGTGTTCGGTCCATACCTTATCTCTTTTGCTCAGGCTTTCTAGTTTGGCTTTAATAAAGCAGAGATTAAACATGTAGTTTCTGTGATATCACCACATACTGGACAACCTGATTGGTTGTAGTGTGTGTTTTCTCTCTTTTTGAACATCATTTATTAGTGTAGTCACAATACTAAACTTTTAGTAGTCAGAGCAGTTTCATTATGCTTTATACCAATTATGTGAGACCCTTAAAATGCAGAAATATTATTGATATGACTGTGCCGACACTATTGGGTAAGAACTGATCTGAGCTGGATGATGACATCACTGTTTTCTCCAGAGCTGTTTTATATTGAACTCATTTCATAATTGATGAACTTTTACACCGTTTTACACAGTTGCTCAACTGAATCAATCCTAAACTGACTTGAGCAATGACACTATTGTCTTTTAACAGCTTCATTCTGTTTGCATCATTGATCATTATTTTCCTGTTTATCACTGTAAAGCTTCTATGAAACAATCTGTATTGTATAAAGCGCTACATTAACAAATGTGACTTGATACAACAGCAAAGATCTATACTAATCTTGTATTTTGATAAAGAAAACATTGTTTTGTAGTAATTTGTCAACTGTCAGGAGGTCAGGGTGATTTCACGTTTCAGTTTCTACATGACACTGCTGTTGTCCTGTTTCTTTCGCATTCCTTTCTGTTTCTCTTACTCTCTCGTTCTCTCTCTCTCTCTCTCCCCCACAGGGCTTACTTCAAGAGCTTTATCCCTCAGTTCCAGGAGGGGGCTTTTGCCAACGGTAAACTGTAGATTTGCAGCGTGATTGAGGAGTTGAATGGAGGACATGATGTACAGATGACTGGAGTCTGTTGAAGAAAGACTCTCTTTAATGTTTCTGCCCTTACAAGCAATGTCAGTTGGTACATTTAAATGTACTGTGTGTATTTTTTTATCTATTTGTGTTTTCTCATGTTCTTTATGAATATATGACACCAATAAATCAAGTTGAATTGCTACTTTCCTCAGTTTCTGATTTTGTTGCTCTTATGATTTATTTACGGTGGCCAAGACAAGAGAGCTCAACGTGCTACAACTGAAGAAAACACATGAGAATAGAAAAACACCCGCAAATAAAATCAGTTTTACAACACGTGTGCTCCAAATACTCACAACACAACACAACACAACACAACACAACACAACACAACCAAATACAGAAACGCACTTTAAATAGAACAGAACACAAGGGAAATGTTTCCAGAGGACCCCAATAAGTGACGGACCCGGCTGGGACGTGCTTATAACTCAGTCTACTTTTTTATTTCAATTAAATTTTTTTTGCAAAACATACAGAGATTACATGTTTATGACATATAACTTTGTATAGGCTACAATATGTTCAATGTCATCAGAATACAAATGAGAAAAGAAGAGTTAACAATGAGCTGAAACCTATAACATAAAAAAGATAGAGAAAAAGAACATGAGGGTGAGATTTCAATCTATATCAGTTACACAAATTTTGTCATGTTATGTTTAAATAAGTTTGATAAGAAATGTTAGGTAATGTAGGGTCCACTTGAGATGGCAAGTTTTAAATTTGAGAAACTCATACATTAAAAAAAATTTTTGTATAAAATGTATATTTATTTGCAACAGTTATGTTAACCGCAATTATAAGACATTTCTGTCGTAAGAACAGCTATTCGGCTGATGGACACCGTGCTGCGTTGTCATGGGAAGATCCCAGGTGAAAATAGTGAAATTACCTTGTTTTTCGTTGCTCCCTTCACCAAGTGTGTTCCAAACAGCTACATAATGGCACACAAGTGCCCTGCTCACTCCAAAGTCCACACTTCACTCCAAAGTCCACACTTCCCTGTCCCAAATGGAACCCTAAGCACTCGCGGTCTTCCTCTGAGTCCGCACTTTCGTAACGTAATGCCGCTTTGACTGTCGGGAAGAAGTCTGCTGTTGAGTCCGCATCAGCACAGGCTCGGCAAAAGTGCGCATCAAGGGCGCAAATCGACCACACGGGGCGCTCGCGAGCACCCTTCTGAGATCTAAAAATGACAAATGGGACACACTACGGTCTTACGGACTAAACGGACACGCGCACGCGGCAGCCATTGTAAGTCCACAAGACCGAAAGTGCACATGAAGTGTGCCATTTGGGATTGGGCCGGCACACTTCATGTGCACTTTCGGTCTTGTGAACTTACAATAGCCGCGTTTCCACCGCAGGAACTTTACCCAGGAACTAGGAACTTTGGGCTGGTACTCGGTGTGTTTACACCGTAGGAACCAGGGTCTAAATTAAGTTCCGGGTAGATATTTCCCCCTCCGAAAGTCCCTGCTCGCGAGGTAGTACTTTTTCAAAGTTCAGGAACTTTCGCGGGTGGGGCTTGTGCGCTGCCGCATTATGATTGGATAACTCCGCGATTTTTAGAATCTATTGCAGTTCGTGGCTTCATGCAGTAATGAAGTTCCATGCAGTAAGAGTTGTCTGTCTGCAAATATAGAATTTAACAAAAATAAAAAAGGCCGCTGGACCGACGACGAGATTCAGGCTTTATTAAGCGTATTTGCGGAAGAGAGACACATTTTCTGCGCGTTCGTCCCAGCCGTCTCACGGTCATGTCCGCAATAGCTGATAACATACGCTGTCTAATTTTAGATCTAACGTTAGCATTACGAGCTTTCTGAACACGCTTTAATATCAGTGCTCATCTCTTTTCTGCCGTTTTGTTAATGACCTTGTTAGTAAACCAATAAATCTCAAACAACTGCAGCACAGTGTGAATCTCTTCCATATTTATTATAAATGTGGCGCTCAAAACTGATTACAGTCTTTTTACTGTCCGTCACAAGCAAGCAATGAGCAGTCGCGCGCAGTTTACCCGGTACTTTAGACCGCGCTGTAAACGCAGAAAGCTACCGGTGTGGGGCAAAAAAAGTTCCTGGGAAAAAAGTTCCTGGGACAAATAGTTCCGGGCAATTGCGGTGGAAACGCGGCTAATGGCTGCCGCGTGCGCGTGTCCGTTAAGTTTAGGGTTCCATTTAGGACAGGGCAATTAGCGCTCCCCAGCCGGGTCCGTCACTTATTGGGGTCCTCTGGAAACATTTCTGTTTTGTTCTGTTCTATTTGCAGCGCGTTTCTATATTGTGTTGTGTTGTGTTGTGTTGTGTTGGGTTGGGTTGTGTTGTGTTGTGTTGTGAGTATTTGGAGCACACGTGTTGTAAAACTGATGAAGATGTTTTCTTAATTTGCGGGTGTTTTTCTATTCACATGTGTTTTCTTCAGTTGCAGCGCGTTGAGCTCTCTCAGCCACCGTATTTATTCTTATTTTTCACTTTTAAAGTGTTTTAGGTTTTAAATTCATCCACAAATTGTTTCATTTGGTTCCCTTTAGGCAAATCAGATATGTAAGATAAGTCTGAATGAAGTAAGAAGTCAATTTTCAATCAAATTACTCCCCAGAACTGAAAAAAAGCGTCTAAATCATGAGCACACTTATTTCTAAACCGGTTCATTGTAGTCAACCTCTTTTTTTGTTCTTGCAATTTTCCAATGAGAATCTAGTTGAGTGTGTTCGTCTGTGCATTGCATTTTAAAGGCCCTGTACATCTATGTGTGTGTGATATCTGCATACATGTTGTTTTCTTGTGCTCAAGATGATGGAAAAATGTCTTGACGTGTCGTCACTGTCAACCCCCGTCACTGTCGCTTTTAAGCTTTTAACAGGGTTTCAAACACAAACCTGAGAGTGTTTGTTGAGGGAGTGTAGACATGAACGGGGTGTGTGGGAGAGAAACGGAGAGAGAGAGTGAGCGAGAGAGCGCTTTTTTCATCATTAAACACAGGGGTCATTGTCAGGGGTCTTTGTTGGCCTGGGGATCTGCCCTCTGCTATATTTATTGTTGGTAATGTAGGAGCTGTCATGTCTAATTGGGAACTACGGGATAAATGTATTTGGGCATTTTAATAGAATCAAGTCTCTTAATAAAAGAATTAATAACAAGATTCTTTCTGTCTGTTTTCCCTTCCGTCCACGCTTGGCACTGTAACCTTTTCTGGACTGCTGTCAGACTGTGTGTGTGGACCACGGCGTTTAAAGGCTCGTACACACCGGGACGAATATCGGCTCGCGTTATTCGTCAGCGTTTTTCAACGCGTTTTTTGTGTTCACACCCAAGCGTTTTTCGCTGACGATGAGCCGAGTGAACATGCAAATTCATTCCCTGACATTAGATGGCGCTTAATGTACAGAAATACCCCGTCCACAAAGTGCTTCTGACACTCGCTTGTCACTCAGAAGAAGAGAGCAAGTTTGTCGCGTTTGTCATACAGTTCTTTATTCTCGTTGGTGTCTCTTTATATTGACAACAAGACCCGCAGCTCTACATTCATCTGGCCTTGCATCTTCCTCGTCTTATTTCTTCCCGGCAGAGTGTAGTAGACGGACGCTGTGTATCTTCTTTGCCATTACGTATGTGTGCTCGGCAAGACCGTTTTGTGTTTGAGCGCCCCCAAGTTGTGTTTTACTGTAACTTCAGAAGCTCCAGACACGTGAGCAAAAGCGCCAATCTCATTGGTCGGATAGTTTTTGACGCGGCGCGTCAAACTGAAAAAACGAACCCGAGGCGTTTTTTTTAAAATGACGCTTTTACGCGCGGCGTTTTACGCGTCGGTGTGAACACTCACATTGGCGCCCTTTGTTTAGTCACGAGGCGTTAAACGTCGGCGAATAACGCGTGCGAAATTCGTCCCGGTGTGAACAGGCCTTAAGGGTGTTTTGACAGAGCTGAAGGAAAGGTTGATGGTTGTGTTTCTTTTTTCAGCACACACTCGATCATCTCTAGAGCTGCATTAACAGTGAAGTGTAGTGCATTATGGATTAGGGGAAAACAAGTGCTTCCTCTAGTGTATTTCATGCACATGTCAGCAACTTATATACCAAGGTATACTTGTTTTATTTCAGTAGTTTATATCGGATGCATATGAATAAACAGCTGTAAATGAGGTGTAGAATGAGCCTGTTTTCAAAGACCTTGTTTTCTTTTTGCTCTCCACTTTTAGTGCCGGGGTCTTGCCTGCCAACTTTGCTGCTAATTCCCCAAATCCACTAATCCTGCCTTATTTAAACCATCTTGATGGCAGCAGGCCACAGAAAATAAAAAGCTTGGCAATCTAAACGATGCTCAGATTCATCAATTGCAACGGTATTGTCATTCCAAGCGGGCAAGTTAACCTTTGAAGGAATTGCTACTGACAGTTTCAGTTGTTTGTTTAAGTACAGGCTATTTTAAAATGACTTCAAACCATCTGTTAATCTGAGTGTATACATATTTCTAAACGGGTTTAGAGTCCCAGCCACAATCGTGTTTCATGTTTCAACATGCAAACCTGGAGGAGCGTTGTTCTTCCCAGTATCCAATTGGGAGATAAAAAGCAAGAATGGTTCCATCTAAGCTGTCTGTAAGAAGCAAATTAGAGAAGTTTCTCCAGACTGTAATGTAATTAATTCAACATGTGACAAACTAGGCGTTTAAAACCATAAGAACCGTAAGAAAACAAGCTTATATTACTGAGAGCCAGTGTCCTCTATATGCTAAGGTCGAATCTCCAATAGTGGAAGTGACAGCACTCTGACTCTGCCTCGTTCTTACCTTTCTCCAGAAACGACCAAAAGAGAGGCGGGACATTCAGACCCTCCCAAAACAGCTTTCCTCTGCAACTCCAACATTAGATAGTGTTTTGATGTCCACAATAAGACAGTAAAGATTGAAAATCCCATTTGCCATCTTAGATCAGCTCACTCCCTGAAGACGCTGTAAGACAGGGCGAACAAGAGAGGTAATCGGAGCGAAATAAGGAACATTACGAAGGCCTGGATATGTCAGAGCGAGGCTGAGGGAAACGCGGTCAGGCCTTTGTCTGTTTACCACTGCGGAGTTCCCCAAGCTGTCAGGCCTGGCCATTTCATACACAATCACCGTTATTTCATGCATTCCTCTGAAAAACAAACGGCAAACACATCATTAAAACAAAGTCACTGAAAACAAACATTTGAGACGGGGGAAAACGCGAGACAAAGTTTCCTGTTCTGGAAACTCTGGGATACTTTGTGTCCTGATGTCTGCAAATTCAGAGTGACATTAGTGGGAGTTTTCCCCTCTTCCAGCGAGGGAGAGGAGGGGGCGGCAGGGATTGAGGATTGTGGCGGCACTCGTGAACGGCTGGGCTTGTTGACGCGAGCCATGTTTGGGATGATGGAGCTGAGAGGCTTAGCTAATTTGGAAGAGTGGGGGAGATTTGAGGCCTTTTGTTGGAGCCTGTTTGATCTGTTGCAGTGGGGAAAAAATGGCCTCCGAGATGTCATGGAAATGAGAGAATTACAGTCTTTTCGCTTTGCTTTGTTAACGTGCTAGATATGTTTTCACCCTCGCATGATAATAACTTCCACTCGTTAAGCCCTGATTGTTAATTGCTAATTACTCTCCTCCTAGCCATGCATCAAAAGGCAGGAGAGAGCCATGCTAAGCGGATCAAACACGCTCTGTTTCTGGCTCGAGCTCGGGCTGCTTTCTGCTGTCGGCTCCCCCTCACATTTTTGGGGCTCGCTTAATTATTTATTTATTTATTTCCATTTTCTTTGGGTTATGATGGGGGATGACAAGATGAATGCAGATTTTCTCCCATCTCTGGGCTGCAAATTGTAAGTGTTCGATTTAGACCTGTCATGGATTTAAAGAAGCAAACCCCTCAGGTGCTTTAGCCCTGGCACAGAGCTATTGGCTTTCCCCAATTTAACATGGAATTAAAGGGACTGCCATTCCAATTGGACTGGAGCTTTTGTCAGTGACTAAAAGGGGCTTTTGCACCGGAGGAATGTTTTAATAGTTCCTGTAACTATTGGCGGACGGTCCCGCTTTTTGGCGTGTTCACCTCAGGAACTGGGACCGATTTTAGTTACAGGAACACATTTTGGAGGGACAAAATTATCCCTTACTTCAGAGTAGGGTCTAACCCAACTATGAGTGACGGATGCCATATGAAACACAGACACCTATCATTTTAAAAAAGCTGTGTAAACACACAATTTACATGAACTAACTCCATGAACATGTAAAACAGCGATAAGACATAAATATACAGAAAGCTAATGTTGACTGCATTTACTGTCGCCTTTGTCTGCAAGTTGTCATAGGAGATTGTTGGCCAGTTTCACACACAAGTCTTAAGCCTTGTCCCAGACTAAAATGCACGTTTGAGATATTTTAACTGCTTCCATTGTTTTGTCTCATGATTCACACCAGTAATGTTTTTTTTTTTCAAAGGCACATTTATAAAAGCTATAAATGTCCTAATTGAATTAAGGCCTAATCCTGGCTTAATCTAAACCCTGTCTGTGAAACCAGGCCTGTGCTTCTTAGCCCTCCTTTTTGCTCTTTCAATCTCATAACATATACGTCTACATTCCATCTGTTATCATGAAACCCACGACACAACAAAAACACAGCTCCAATCGCAGCGTCCTTCATCCTCCAGTGTGTGGACGTTGTTGAATGCTGCAGTTAAATATCGTCACTGATGGTCATCTTACGTCACTTCAGAGTTCCTTCTGGCGGTATGAATGCCACCAGTAAACCGGCCCTAGGGGAACATTTAGTTCTCTGGGGACCGCCCTGGTGACTAGTTCCTATAACTGAGTCACATTTGGTGTGAAAGCCCCTTAAATGTAGGGTCACATTAACCATTGCTCTGTGGACTATGCAGATTTTGCTAATTTTCAAGATGGTCGACCAACAGAAAGCTGCTTTGTTCCACTCCGATCTCTGTTTTCGTCTGTACATCACTACTCCATATTGACTGTAGACAATGGGGCTTTTTTTACCTTTCATTAATGTGACCGCACTTTAAAGGAACAGTTCACTTCAAAATGAAAATTCTGTCATCATTTACTCACCCTGAAGTTGTTTCAAAAATGAATGCATTTCTATCTTCTGCTGAACACAAAGGAAGCTATTTTGAAGAATGTGGGTAACCAGACAGTTGATGTACCCCATTGACTTTCTTAAGAACATCATCAGTTTGGTTACGATTCCTTTTGAGATCAATTATCTCATTTTGCTCAGACATCTCGAAACGACTTTTCCCTCCCCGTCCACATTCCTGGTGCTCCTCTCGTCTCTCCTCTCCTCTCTCCTCCTCTCCTCTCCTCTCCTCTCCTCTCCTCTCCTCATCTCCTCTCCTCATCTCCTCTCCTCTCCTCATCTCCTCTCCTCTCCTCATCTCCTCTCCTCATCTCCTCGCCTCTCCTTTCCTCTCCTCATCTCCTCTCATCTCCTCTCCTCTCCTCATCTCCTCGCCTCCTCATCTCCTCTCCTCTCCTCTCCTCTCGTCTCGTCTCGTCTCGTCTCCTCATCTCCTCTCCTCTCCTCTCCTCATCTCCTCGCCTCTCCTTTCCTCTCCTCTCCTCTCCTCTCCTCACATCATCTCCTCTCCTCATCTCCTCGCCTCTCCTTTCCTCTCCTCTCCTCTCCTCCTCTCCTTTCCTCTCCTCTCCTCTCCTCCTCTCGTCTCATCTCCTCCTCTCCTCGCCTCTACTTTCCTCTCCTCTCCTCTCCTCTCCTCTCCTCACATCATCTCCTCTCCCTCATCTCCTCGCCTCTCCTTTCCTCTCCTCTCCTCTCCTCTCCTTTCCTCTCCTCTCCTCTCCTCCTCTCGTCTCATCTCCTCCTCTCCTCTCCTCTCCCTCTCCTCCTCTCGCCTCTCTCCTCTCATCTCCTCTCCTCATCTCCTCGCCTCGTCTCTCCTCCTCGCCTCTTCTCTCCTCTCCTCCCTCCTCCTCGTCTCTCCTCTCCTCCTCTCCTCTCCTCTCCTCCTCGCCTCGCCTCACCTCTCCTCTCTCCCTCGCCTCTCGTCTCCTCTCCTCTCCTCCTCTCCTCCCCTCTTTCCCCCCCTCTCCTCCTCGCCTCTCCCTCCCTCTCCTCCTCTGCCTCTCCTCTCCTCTCCCCTCCTCTCCTCCCCTCTCCTCCCCTCTCCCCTCCCTCGCCTCTCCTCCCTCTCCTCCTCGCCTCTCCTCTCCTCATCTCGTCTCCTCCGCTCCTCTCCCTCTCCTCTCCTCCTGTTCTCCTCCTCTCCTCTCCTCTCATCCTCCCTCCTCTCCTCCTCTTCCTCTCTCGCCTCTCCTCTCTCCTCCTCTCTCTCTCCTCTCTCTCTCGTCTCCTCTCGCTCTCTCTCTCGTCCTTCTCGTCTCCTCTCGTCTCTCCTCTCTCTCTTCCTCTCTCTCGTCTCCTCTCGTCTCGCTCCTCTCTCGTCTCCTCTCCTCCTCCCTCTCTCCTCCTCCCTCCTCTCCTCTCCTCCTCCCTTCTCCTCTCCTCTCCTCTCGTCTCGTCTCCTCCTCTCCTCTCCTCTCCTCCTCCTCCTCCTCCTCTCCTCTCGTCTCCTCTCTCTCCTCTCGTCTCATCTCGTCTTCTGTCTCCGTCTCTCTCCTCTCGTCTCTCCTCTCCTCCTCTCTCCTCTTCTCCTCTCCTCTCCTCTCCTCATCTCCTCTCGTCTCCTCTCCTCCTCTCCTCTCCTCTCCTCTCGTCTCCTCCTCTCCTCCTCTCTTCTCCTCTCCTCACCTCTCCTCTCCTCCTCCTCCTCCTCTCCTCTCCTCCTCCCTTCTCCTCTCCTCTCGTCTCCTCCTCTCCTCTCCTCTCCTCTCCTCTCCTCTCGTCTCCTCCTCTCCTCCTGTCTCCTCATCTCCTCTCGTCTCGTTTCGTCTCGTCTCTCCTCTCCTCCTCCTCCTCCTCCTCTCCTCTCCTCCTCCCTTCTCCTCTCCTCTCCTCTCGTCTCCTCCTCTCCTCTCCTCCTGTCTCCTCATCTCCTCTCGTCTCGTTACGCTCGTCTCTCCTCTCCTCTCCTCTGCTGGCTGGCGGCAGTACCTGGTCAACTGTCAGGCTGGATCGAGTGTTGACCGCTGTCAGGCTGAGAGATGCGCTCTGATGGCCTGTCAGAAGGAGTGATGAACACACGGTAGAGTCGCACGGACAGGTGCACACTGCAGATCAAAAGGCAGGAATAATTTGTAGGTGTTTTGTGAACCCTACAGTCCTCTACCTACTCTAAGAGAATATTTACAAGAAACTCCAGACATTTGTTTATTTCTGCTGCATAATTAGAACAGAACTTAAATCAAGATCAATCATTTGTGTGTACATTTCATAAAACCGGTAGTTCTGACTTGAAGGAGATGCATTCTTAGTTGTTGCTGCACCTGTATTAGTCAGACACTTTAAAACGGATCGCAACCTAAGGAATGCATACCAACATTGGCACGCAGAGGGTTCATTGCTGGCACGTGAGCAAAAGCAAGAGAGGTGTATGTATATCATTTAGATAAAGTACCTCGTACATGCATACAGATCTACATTTTGAGGTAATCTCTCCTCATAGGAACACAGCATGTTTTATTAAGTCAGGATATTAATAGTAAAGTGTGAGAATTAAACGGTCCATGAAAGTGCACAGATCATGACAGTAAATGTATCACACAAGTTAAGTCAGTTTGACTGACAGCTTAAAGATTTGTTGTGCTTAGCTTTGAGATAGAAATAAAAGAGTTACTGCTATACATTTCTAAGATATTCAGCTATATAGAGTTGGTGATGTGCAAACTCTGTTCACGTGTAGAGTTAAGTAGTGTCACACAGGAAATTTGTTAAGTCAGTTAAGTTTCATTTTATCCTGAAAACAAACAAACTTGTAGGATTTTGACATTTAAAAAAAATGGAAAATTGCTTCATGCACTATTTCTATGTTATTAATCAAATAAGCAAGTTTGTGATTGATCAAGTTTGATCATCAGGTTTACTGTATAATGTGTAAATCTGTCAATTTAGCCATTATGAAATTTTTAAATATTGTTATGGAACAGTGATTAACTAGGAACTTAAAATGACTTCATGACAAAAGGTTTCCGACCGCTGGTTTAAAATAGCCAAATGCAGTAAGTTTCAAATATATAAAGCTTTCACATAAGTTGTATGAAAATAATGGAAGGAAACATAGTCTAGAAACCTTTTGCTATATTTACAACAAAATTTTTTTTTTACAATTTAAGAATTTCGCATGTTTAAAAATAAGCTTGTTGTAGCTCTATACATAATATATACACTGTAAACATTGTTTATTGTATTTAATTATACACTGGCTGACAAAAAAAAAAGTTGCTGTTTGGATTTAAATGGGCAAATGCTTAATGATTGGATCATTATTGCAGTGCTTATTATGTTTCTAGCATGTTATATGTTTGGCAACAGTTCTTCAAACCCTAATTTATGAAGTGTGTATAGCTTTTCATTTCTTAAACAGCCATGTAGAAATACACATCATGGCCATATTCAAGGAAGTCAATGTTAAGATTCATCAGGCTCAAACTGTGAAAGAATGGTTGTGAGGAGAATTAATGATAATTTTCTCACATGAATTGCCATCTTTGAGTCCAGATCTTAAACTCATTGCAAGTCTTTGGGATGTGCTGGAGGAGACTTTACAGAGTGCTGGACTCTTGCATTGGCAATACAAGATCTTAACCAAAAACGGAAGGAAATAAATGTTATTTCAAGAGCTGAATACTTTTTTTGGTCAAGACCTTGTAAAACCCATAAAATGGCATTAAAATCACTGAATCTCACAGCATATTGCATGCTATTAACGATTGTCTGTAGTGCGCTAGACCAAAAAACACCCTTTTAATTAGTTCTTGTTGCAAAAGTTAAATGCTTCCCACAATGCTTTAAACTGTTGACCTCTGCATGCGCCCTTGACCTCAGCGGTCCTGCAGGGCTTCACAACACTGGCCAGAGACTCGGAGAGGAGGGTGAGCGGAGGAATGAGCGCCTGAAACCCCCTTTAGCTGCTTAATTACATTTTCCACGTTTCCACACTCACATTACGCTTTCATTCAACCGGACAGAATGGATGCTCTAAAGGAGTAAACCCCACAGAGGAGCTCTGCCTCCAGAGGATTCTCCTTCCTATCCAGAAGACATGTGTATCGCTGGATCTATGGAGGGAATGAATCTTCGTGCTATAGGAAACTGGACTGGGTCATGGTAACACTCAATGTATCGTCGGTTTCCATCTCTGTGAGGTGGAAAGAATGTCACTTGCTTTGTCTGTGTCACCTCTCCTGTTCTTTATATGCTTCTTAGGTGTTATACAAGGGCAGGTGGAGACCGGTTCAGCTCGTGTACCGATGGGTCATTCGTGTCGAGACTGAGTCAGCGTGGATCGTTCTCTTCAGGATTGACAGCAGGCCTTTACATCATGAAGTGATGATGATGCAAGACATAACGGAAAATGTGACGATATGATCAGTTATTTATTGCATCACCTCTTCATGATGCGTTTTACCGCACCACAACATGGGTTATTTCATAAAGTACCATGCAAAGATCACATCTGAATCATGCATCTGATCTGTGAGAGTAAGGAAACCCTGAAATACACTGAAAAAAAAAAACTGAGTTTCAATAGATGCTGATCTATCACTGATAAAATCTCAGTATAGTAATAGCTTATGCTACCTGTTTCTAGGCAAATGGTATAATTTTTTTATAAAATGTCAGATTGTAAAATATATATTCTGTCATGACTGGGCCAAAAGTTTAAGGCTGCATCAGAGTCACTTCTCATACTAGGTGTTAGAGATGCGTTAGAGATGGCATTATGTATTTAGTACATGTTTTATGTGCCATTATTATTTAGAGCAGACACAAAGCCTGCTTAAAGTCCCCTTGTAGTCAATAATATAATAATCACCAAAATGACATAAACGTTTTTTCTCAAAAAAAAATCGTCATGCCTTAAAATAACTTGAATGTAACTTGACACCCTTGCCTCATTTAGTACACGGTTTTATGAATATGCAAATGAGCCCAGCCTCCACTCACTCACACCAGCTCATTGATCTGATTGGTTACAAGGTATAGACTCTAAAAAATGCTGGGCTGTTTTAACCCAATTTTGGGTCAAATATGGACAAACTCAAACATTGGGTAAAAAATGTACTTTAAAAATGTAACCCAGTGGCTGGGTTTGTCCATATTTGACCCAAAATTGGGTTAAAACAACACAGCATTTTTTAGATGTAGTTCGTGACGTCATTAAAAACACCACTTTATAGGTCAACAATGTTGTTGACCTATAAACAACATTAAAAGCTTGATTTTCTCCACAGGGAGACAGCTGAAATTCATTTTAATTCTTTAATTCAGTTTTTTACTCATTGTTTACTGATAAAAAAATATGATAAACCATAGGCTAGTTTACATATCAGGGACTAAATCTACCAAAAAGATGGGATTTAATTAAGTTACTCTTTATTAATATTTGTTGAGTATTGCCTATGACAATACAACACTGCTTCTCTTACCCAAATTCTTAAATACCTACATTTTAAACACCTTTTTTCAACTCCTCCTCATGAAAGGACAATCACAGTTAATATGTAACAAATTTGACTCGAACAATAAGTTCATTCCATTCTGTGGCAATGTTTACCAAAAGTTTCCTCATATGTTTGCCAGTAAACCAGTATTACAATTGTGTAAAAGCAATTCTCAGTCGTCCCTTTCTTTTTTTATCAGTTGTTGTAGTATAGACTGAGTGTATTTGTCCTATTTAAGTAGTGTGACACTCGGTGTCTAGCACTCAGACACATCGAGGAGATGCAAAACGCTTTACAGGAACCTTATCAGCTCAGACAGTGAACGCTGGTCCACTCGTGCGATAAAAAAGCTTACTCCTCCTCTCCATGCCCATTCATACTAGAGCAAGCCCACTGTCGTTCCGATACGACCTGTGATGAAAAGCCCTCGGAAAGCGACACCTGACAAAATAGTTAGCAAAACAAGAGGTGTAAAGGATGTTATTCTGTCAGATATACCTCTGCATCTTTCCTCTACTGCCCTCTCGGAATAAGTGCTCACTGCGATGATGGGTCATATTTGCCTTGGCCAAACACCCAAGGTTTACGGGAAGACCCTTTCGCAATCTAAATCTTTCTGTCCTTCTTTAAAGTCCCCCCACCTCTCCTATTTCTTCTCCATTCGTTCAGTTCTTCCACTATACGCTCCTGCTTTCCAACCCCCTCTGTTTTTGAGTGGCCATCACTTCGTTTTGTCGCTCTTTGTTTTGAGTCAGCCACGCGTTTGTGACGCATTTCCTTCCATTGTAGCAGGAACCGATTCTTGTAGTAATAACTCTCTCAGAACCACGGTCAAAGCCACAGTTGGTGTTTGTGTATGGGTAAATAAAAACCAGTTTTTAAGACTACCTGCTACCATAAACAGTCCTTGTTAGCGTTATAAACGGAGAACATTCTTCAGTAACGGGGGAAGGGCTTGATATAGACGAATGCTTGCATACATCACATTCCTGCTTGCTGAAATAGGTCCTGTCCTCTTGGTTATAGACAGCAGGTAGTGGAAATATAAGTCAATAAAGAAGCCTCTTTCCATGACATCCGAGTCAGTTCAAGACGAGGCCGTTGGATTTCTCCATTCACAAACACATAAACAAGAAAATGAGTGTGAAGTTGTCTAGCTAGAACTTGAGTCTTTCACACAGCATTCATTGTTCCCAGCTCTGTGATTTATGAAGATATGCTGCTCTCTGTGTTTGCCATATAAATAATCCTCAAAATAATAATCAACTCTTCAATAATTTTGCTATAATATGTTGTCGTTGTTCCCTTGTGTGTCCTTAACCCTCTGGTACTGTTCGCATCGGTTAAAAATGACCTAATATTCTTATTAATTACAATGAAATGACTGCACTATATTTTTGTTCAATAATATTTTTTATTTAATATTTTGTATTTTAAGGTGCTAAATTATATTTACAGTATGCAGTAATTATAATCTATGTATTCCCCTTTTGAGCATGGACCTAAATCTTGAATGCTTTGGATCACAGATTTAAGTTTGGCCAGTTTAAAGATGACACGTGAAAGATTATTGCTGAAGTGAAAAAATGTTATATAATTGTAGCCTACATTCAATGTTTTGAAAAATGCAACAAAAAAAAAATGAAAAATATTTTTTTTAAACTGTGAGAAAATCAAAGATATAAATCTTAACAAGCTGTGTTCCACATTTGAGGTTGATGTCTCAAAAAATAAGCGTTCAGTAAGATTTTGTTTGCCCGTAGTACCAAATGATTGGCTGTACCAATGCAGCCAATTTTGACCACAAACAATAGCCTACAACAGGACTGTTTTTTTTCAGGACCATTTAACCTTTTCAAATCATGTCCATGTTTCTTGAATGTGTTTGTTTTCACACAGAAAGTGCCAAAACCTTTACCAAGTTTTGTACCATTCTGATGAAGTAAAAAAAAGCGTAATATTTTAAATAAAAAATGACCGAATAGCACCAGACGGTTAAGGGCATTTTATGCCTTTTCAGTTTTGTTTTTTTTTATTAATATTTTTCTGTGTTAATGTCAACGGCATACATTTTGAGAGAGGTGTGCAATTTTATTGGAATTATACTATTTCACCCTCGTTTAATTTAATAAATCTATTTAACACAAACTAGTTACAATCAAGACCTTAAAGGGATAATTCACCCAAAAATGAAAATTAGCCCATGATTTACTCACCCTCAAACCATCAGGTGTATATGATATTCTTTTTCCAGACGAAAACAATCGGAGTTATATAAAAAATGTCAGGGCTCTTCCAAGCTTTATAAAAGCAGTGAAAGTCCATTACAGTTCATTATTAAGTCTTCCACACTGCTCCGGGGGGTTAATATAGGCCTTCTGAAGTGAGGCGACGCATTCATGTAAGAAAAATATCCATATTTAAAACTTTATTGACTAAAATGACTAGCCTCCGACAGACGGCCGTACGCATCGATTTACAGCGAAAGAGTAACACTTGACCTGACGAACGCGGAAGCGCAGATAGAGCAAAACAAAATACCATCCACGAATTAGAAGTCTAAAACGAGAATATTGAAAGAGAAATGTGTGAGGAGCTTGAGTTTGTTGCCCAGCCCTGTTTGTTTGAACCGCGAGAGACGTCAAAGCGCACACTACTCCTACATCCTACGTCATACATCGCACAATACAAGTGTTACTCTTTTGGCGTCAGTCGACTTGAGCAGGCCGTCTGCCGGAAGCTAGTTATTGTAGTCGATAATGTTTTAGACACGGATATTTTTCTTATACACAAACTCATCGCTTCAGAAGGCCTTTATTAACCCCTCGAAGCCGTGCGTAATATTTTTATCATGGATGGAAGCGCTTTGATGGACTGCCATTATAAAGCTTGGAGGAGCCAGGATATTTTTTTAAATAACTCAGATTGTGTTCCTCTGATTCTGAAAGAAGAATGTCTAGGATGGCTTGAGGATGAGTAAATCATGGGGTAATTTTCATTTTTTGGTGAACTACCCCAAATATGGCTTTGATTTTCTAAAAAGAATAAAAATGTCCCCATTGAATCCCATTAAAACTTCAATCTTGAATCAAAGGCCAATTAACTTTAGAGTAGCAGTCTTTGTTAATATGCCTTTATTCTGTTGGCAAGGCTTCAAAAATAGATTTTTTTTTTTTACCAGATTTTCATTTATAGGTTTGGCCTATAAAGCAAGCACTCGCTTTTTCTGTTTTCTGCTTCTTATAGAGCCATTTGAATAAAAATGCAGCTATTATTGTGTAACATTCAGTGTCTATATATATAATATTATATATATTGATATATATTATGGTATATATTATGGTATATTGGTGTGGATGTCAGAGTGTGGTTTGTATGTGTGTACTAAAAAAACATTGTGTGCATGAAATATTTGAGAGAGAAAAAATTCTACTTTACTGAAAATCACAAATCCCACCACTGTCTATATCACTGTGCCCAAATGAAATCTTACCGAAAGCTCTTTTTTTTATACCAAACTTATTTAGATTTATGGCTTTGATTTTCTAGAAAATGTTGTCGTCTAAGGACCTCAGAGTAACTTTTTTTTTTTTTTTAAATTAGCACACAACGTTTAAGGAACTGCTCATCTTTGTATTATAGTGAAGAAAGCAAGAAACTATAAATGAGGTGCATTTGCAGATGTTTGAATCTCAGCTGTGATTTTGCTTGGAGAATAATTCTGTTTGAGCAAGTCTTGGGAGATAATGTACAATAGTTAAACCCAGGCCATGTTTCCTACTTCACTGTAATATGATTGGCTTAATCAGTGGAAATAAATTCATTTTCTCTCCTCTGAGTTTCGAATTCCCTCTAGGCCTGGAATGTTCACATTGTGGCTCTGTTCAGTTTCAGACTGGTAGTTGCCAGGGAAACCTGCAAATAAAATTTCAAGAAATCATTGGACCACTAATCTAGATCAGGTGTTCTACCCAGTCTGTAATCCACGAAGCACTCCACCCAGGAGACTCCCAGGCAGATCGTGATGTTAGTTAGACACTCGGTGCCGTAGATCTACCCATTAATGCAGCATGGATTTCTGCTTCCCAAAACTATCCCTTGTGTTGAAGGACAAGCATTGTGGAGCATGAAACTATAATGTTGTGGCATTAGTGTACGAAAAGCCTACTCTATGTCATTACAATATGTAAAAAAAAAAAAACTGGTTGGATAGTGTTATTTGGCTACACCAGTGACAAACTGGATTTAGCTCATTATCACCAACCCTTTAAAGGGATAGTTCACCCAAAAATGACAATTCTGATTTGCTCATCCTATGAGTTTCTTTCTTCTGCTGAACACAAAATAAGTTAGCTTGTTTCCACCATTGAATAAAACAATTTAAAAGATAACTGCGACTTTTTATCAGCTCAATTCTGACTTTTTCGCGAATTTATATCACGCAATCATAAGAAAAAAAAAGTCTGAATTGTGAGATAAAAAGTCACTTTTTTATTTTTTATTCTGTGGCGGACACAAGTTTCTATTATTTTGAAGAAAATGGGTAACTAAACAGTTGATAGGCCCATGACTTCCATAGTATAGGGAAAATAAATCTAATACAATTTCAGTCAATCATCTGTTTGGTTACAGACATTCTTCAAAATATCTTCTTTTGTGTTCAGCAGAAGAAAGAAATTAATACAGATTAATCGGATGAACATGAGGGTGAGTAAATGATGACAGAATCTTCAGTTTTGGGGTGAACTATCCCTTTAAGTGACGGAAAGTGGCCGATACTAGCCTACAACAACAAACTTCATCACAAAGAAAGTTTTACAAGCTGTGCAAGTTATATTGCATCCTTACCTTGTGCCTTCATCGTATTTACCTCATAGGCCTATTATATCAATCGGCCACGTGCATTGACTGGCTGTGATCAGATTAACATGATGCGTCTCATACAATCTGGGTTAAGGAGCTAATCTGTTTAGTAGTGTTGTCGTCATGACTACGTCTGTTTTATGGACATATGCGATAGAATATAGTTGAACATTCACTTCCATATAATATAGGCCTATACAAATATCATGGCTATAGGCTACCTTCTGACCGCTTTTTTGTGCACATAGAAATTGCATGATAATAGTTTGCTTATCTGCACACACATTTCTTCTTTCGATTCAGCTATTTATGTGAAGTTATCGATAGTAGCTATGTGAGATAGCATTAATTTACCCTGTGATCATAATTCTCTCCTCCCCTGTTTAATAAGAAGAGATCAGAGCTGTGCCAGACAACGAGTGACGTTCACGATCCCCGGGAACGCGCGTCACTCCTGTTCTTGTTCTTTTCCATAATGCTCATCATCAGATCAGATGGCAGAGAAGTAGCCTATAGAGGGAAGCCACAAGACAATCAATAACAGATAGCAGATCGAGGCATAAAGCATTAGGTGTAAAGCAAATATAACTATTTGGGTGTAGTCTGTGATTTTATATTATTATTGTTGCTACAATAGGTTCAGGCGCTACATGAATTCCGTATACGCCAATAAAAGTAGCCTATTCTCGCAGCCTACTCGTGTAGGCTATATGCAGTGGCGTTGGTTAGGATCTATAGTAGGCTATAATAGAAAAAAATGATAGGTATTTCCTTTGCACCAATGTTCATCCGTCCTCTTTTACTCAACTCGGAATAAATCAACTCATTGTGAAACGGATTGTTGTTACTGCTGCAGTGAAGTGTTTATTTCCACCTTTTCCTTGTCATGGTATGTGTTATGCTAAAAAAAATCTAGCTAAAAAGCAATATTGGTAATAATTTTATGGTATAACCATACTGTAGTAAAATTAGTTACTTATATCCACAAAACTATATTTCTAAAAATGTAATAGCCTACATTTAATGTCTATGATACCTAAAGAAAATAAACTGGACTCCACTTTGACGGAATCAAACTCAACTAAAAAGTGTTCAATTGATAATTCCCCTCCCCCAATAAACTTTATTGTACCACTGGCGACATCTATCTGTTCTTTGGGCAATAATGATAAGTTTTATTTCATCTGGAGAGAAAAAATAGTCTGTACGAGCCTTTATGATAATGGGTTGAAAAACAGTTATGATGCAACAAAGATTTGTTATCAAGGAAAACATACCTACAAAAAATTGAATTAATTAAAGAATCAGTATTTTGAACTGCCAAAAAAGTGTGTGAGAGAGAGAGAAACTCCACGATGAAGCAATTGCACAAACATGCTCGCACTTTAGAACGCGCACAGCCTATGGTTCAGAGAGCAACATCCGGCCACTTTCTGAAACCACGAGCACATCTGCACGCTCTCGCCGTGTTCCGTGCTCGTAGGAACCAAATACATGTGTCCACAGACCACCCAGTGAAAGTTAAAGGTGGGGAAAGAGGGGAGGGAATCCCTGACGCGTCTTTATCGTGCCTTTACCAAGGAAACCCATGCGCGTGTACTCTGACGCAACTGCCCATTTTTGGAAACATGCGTCAATGGTCGAAACCAACATTGGAATGGGGGTGGCTGCTAAAAGCAAACAAGTTGAAAACAAATTAAAACACCTTAAACAATTTCTCCTTTGCGGAATATAATTTCTTATTGATCATATAAGCCCTAATTTTCCATAAGCTCTTCAGGGAATAGTAACGCCTGGCACAATGACCCAAAAATGTATATTATGAAACCCCTATTTTGTTTTGTGTCTTAACAAGGCTGTGACGCGTAGACGCAGGTTGGCGTTGATAAGCGGAGCATCAGAGTAGAGTAGAGCCATTGAAGTGAGTCATCTAACGACCGACGGGACCTGTAGAAGTAGCACTGAAGTTCACCTAGTCGCCAAAATCAGTTCAACAAAGTCCAGAGCGGTACACTCATCCCTGAGTCACTGCTGTGGGGACAGGACTAAACCTGCAAGAGTTTACTGAAGAAAAGTAGGTGCTTCACAGATTTTTCATTTTTCCATCTGGTTCTAACAGAACATCTCAGTAGCGATGATTATTGCACATTAGTTTTACACGGGGACATCAATTTATTGGACTGTAAAGAGACTACAGTGACTTCTCTAATCGGCTAATAGAATATTATGCCTGGATTTATCATACCGAGCATTAAAGTAGCCTCTCTTGGATATCATTTTTAGATCAGGTGTAAAGGAATCGCTTCGCTTGGAAGTGCTTTTTGTGCCACTGAAGACACTGACCGTGTGGAAATTCATAACCAAGCTTCTGAAATTTCCTCCTGTTTCCCTGGATCATGTACCAGGATTACACCGGGACATACGACACGTCCTCCCGCGGCAGCAGCAGCTCACCGGCGCACCCGGACACCAGCCCCATCCCCGCCTCCAGCTACCAGGTGCCCGAGTCTCCGTCTCCACACACACCTCACATCAACGGGTTTACATTAACAGGCATACCGTGTTATCATTAATAATCCAAACTAACCCACTCTAAAATACCGGGTTGTTTCAACCGTTGGTTTAATTTTTTGACGTTTGGATTGTCCATATTTGACCCAAACATGGGTTGAAACAACACCACATTTTTTAGAGTGTAACAATGTGCACTTATAGCTTATCTTCTTTGCATTACAATGCTCACACTACATTACACATACTTCATGTTATTGCAGTAAACATATATAGCAGTGTGTAATTAAGCAGCGCCGCGAAATAATAACACATTAGATTGAAGTCATGCATAAACTGCGATGTTAAATGAGACCAAACTTTTTTTAAATCGAGGACTTGCAGGTTGTCGTTTTCATCATGCAGTGGCCTTGTGTGCATGTTTTGAAAAACAATACAAGTGGTGTGCATAAAAACCGGACATTCGGTTATGTATAGGGCGATGCGCCTTATAAGCAGCCTATAAAAGCATATGCTACCTGGTGTGTGTGTGTGTGTCACATTTTTATTGCCGTGTTTTAAAATCATATCTGATTATTATTTTGAAAAATAAAACATTCTTGTAAACACATACTCATCTACGCGCAAAACGCGTAAAATCATCTCAGTGGAATCCGTCTCGCTCTCTTAATAAATGATTCCCAGAAGGGATTTCTTTTTGCTTCCTGCAATCTATCGTTTTGGAAAGATAGCGCACATGTTGGCACTCATAACATTATGTTTCCGTGGAATTAGGCAGATAAGGGCAGCAGTGGCGTGGGTGGCGTGCGTAATGTGAAATAAACCCACGGAGAGTCAGTGCGCGCGCAGTGGCCGCAGAATGCCACACTTCCGGGACTTCCACATAGCGATTGCACTTCACTAACCTTCAGAGCATGTGCAGTTGTCATTTAGTTTATCTGAAAATACCTTTTATGTATGGAGAATATCTAGGATGGAGAAAAGAAAGCCAATTCGGATTTCGAGTAGGCTACATGGCAAAAGTAAAAATATGACCAGTAAGGGCTTTACTCAAACTTTGGGCTTATACTTTTTTTATGAACTGACTAGAATTGACTAATATGGTGATTTAAATGCAATGGCAGGGTTGCGCATTATGATCTCCCTGTTTGATTACTTTACTTGTAAAATAATTATACTTCAATAAATGCATGTTTTTTATGGAATGTATGCGACTTTCTGCTTGGACAAAAAAAAAAACTCGTAAATTGTTGAAATGTTGAAAGAAAGTAATTTAAAAAAAGCTTTATCACACTTTATTTAAAGCTTGTATGATACTCAATTGTATCATTATGTCATGCAACTCACTTTATAGTCATTTGTATGTTATCGTAGATACTGTTAATCACTGTTATAATAATAAGCTACATGTTACAACGGTTAGATTCATATTTAGGTAGAGTATTGCGAGTTATAATGTTTCCAGTGAAGTGCATCTCTTCGAAATGAAGTGTTTTAGGTCATTTTCCCCCGATCTGCTTCTCCTCAGTGAATGAATGAGATCTTGTGTACTGGGTCGTGGCAGCTTGTTCCCCAGACGCTGGTATTTTAATCACATCTGGAAGGTTTAACGGCTCCCGTCAGAAATTCCCGATCATCATCTAGTCTTGTAGGGTTGCTGTTTAAACTCGTGGGATAAACTGCCCCCTTTCGATCCCAGCATGCGTAGTTTTTGTGAGTCATTTGAGGGAAATCAACTGGAAGGGATTCGAGTGTATTTTTTAAGAGAAGATAAAGCGCTACTTCTCAACACAACAGAAAATGATTCAATGTGTTTATGTGGATCTTCCCGGTCCTTCGTCATGGATGAAATGGGAAACAAACACGTCAGTTCCTGGTAGTTATGGAGTCTTTCGCAATATGCTGTGGAAAACAAGTAGCCTATCTACTACTCTGTTAAAGCAACACTACACCTTCAGTGAAAATACTACTTTACGAACACTGACTCGCAGATTTTATGCTGTAAAAAAAAGCTAGTTTTTTATTCACGTAATGGTCGCTGTTTTTTCCCGTAATTCATTCGCCTCCAAAAGATTTGCGGTAAACTCTGTCTGTAACATGAAGTCAGTTTCCCGTTAAAATCCCACCAGAAATGTGTGAATGGAATGGAATGTGGAGGATGGAATGTGTTGGCACGAGATCCCAGTTCTGCTTCCCGGCTGAGTGCAACAGAAGAGCAGTCTCATAACCTGATTCAGCATTTGTCAGACTACACATGTGAAAATCATATCGTTCAGGTGTGTTTTCCAGCGAATATTTAGGCAATGCTTGCTTGTAAGTCATTCACTATCACTGTAATATTTTACATAGCCTATCAGAAGTTCAAATATTTCCAAAAAGGACTAGCCTTACAAAGTTCAATGATGTTAAACGTTTCAAACATTCTGACTTTATTTAAAACCGAGCATTCATTAATATTAGTAATGGTAATTAATGTTAATTAGCAAGTCAAATAGTTGTTAATACATTATGTTAATGTCAATGTATTATGTACAGAGTAATATACTTGCTATAGGGTTATGGCTTTGGTTTAGGTGCATGAAATTATGCATAATTTATAGTTATTACTATTGTAACTACATGTAACATCTGTAACAATGACACTAAAATAAAGTGTTACCAGTCTTTCTTATACGTATGTTATAATTGTGTTTAGTAGGTAAATATAATTACACAATGCAGCCAAAAAACTCATTTTTGTGCCTCTAATTTAAATTGGTGGCTATGAATATATATTTGCATATAAATGTGTTCACCCAACAGCAAGAAAACAGTAGGAATTTAAGTTAAGCAATTTTTTTTAATTTCTAAGTTTACAGACAACCTCAAAAGTTAAAAGACATGTTGGCATTAAATACATGCAATAACAAGCAAAAGAAATGTGTTTAGATTTTCTTATTAATGATGTGTTGTTCTTATAGTCATATGAAGTCAAATGCACTTCTTATAAGAGGTTTGTTTCTTGAAAAACACAAATCTGTTGAATGCCCACACAGCGGTGATACTGTGGTCCTTTGCATCACCGCGGCTGTTTTCTAAGCCTGATCTGCTTCTGTCGGGGAGGGTTGTGGGCTTTCCCATGATTCACCGTGCGAGTGTGTCACCCTGTCGCTCTGGGGGTCAGGCAGTCAAGAGGGCGCAGAGCGAGGCAGCACGCCGCATGATTCATTAGTCTGTGATGATGGGAATTTGTAAAATGGCTAAAAAGTGGGTTGCTAGGGGGACTGCAGTAACAAAGACCAAAAATGAATCACGCAGTGTGTTTAATGAAAGTCAGAGTCTTCTTAATCCAGAGTTTCTTTGCACTTCAATTGTGACATCAGCATAAAAGAATGGCTTAATCCTAATGCTTTTCTTTCTTCTCCACAGAAGTACAGAGTAGACATGCCTGGATCGAGCAGTGCCTTTATTCCAACGATTAATGCCATAACCACCAGTCAGGACCTGCAGTGGATGGTTCAGCCCACAGTGATCACGTCCATGTCTAACCCGTACTCTCGGCCTCACCCGTACGGCCTGTCTGTGTCCAGCGGCCCGGGTCTCCTCGGACACACGGCTCTCACGCGGCCCGGGGTCATCCGCTCCATCGGAGACGCTCGAGGGCGACGCAAGCGAGATGAGCAGGTCAGTCTCACACAAAATCTCTAGTACAAAAACACTTTGGTAACACTTTACAATAAGGTTCATTAGTTAATGCATTAACTAACAATGAGCAATACATTTGTTACAGTTTTAATAATCTTTCTTAATGTTAGTAGTTAATGAAAATACAACTGTTCATTGTTTGTTCATGTTAGTTCACAGTGCATTAATTAATGTTAACTAATGCTAACAAATACAACCTTTGATTTTAAAGATTTATAAATGCTGAAAATAAGTATTGTTTATTCTTAGTTCATGTTAACTAACTAATGTTATTGTAAAGTGTCACCAACACATTCTTAACATTTATTGAATCATTGAATAATGACACTATTGTCTTTTTGGAGCTGCTTTACAGCTAAAATGTAGTTTGTTTCATAAATTTGCAACATGTTGTTATCTATTACTGTGAAGCTGCTTTGAAACAATCTGTAGAGTGAATTCAGGTTGATTAGGACCGTTTTCCCAAGTCATCTAAATGGCAAAAAGTGTCCCAATCACCCTGACTTTATAAATAAATGAGTTTTTATCTGAGATGCAAGGATTGATTTTTTTACATCACGAAGATTTCTGACAAACAACTGGGAAATCTCACTCCTAGTTCTATCTGCAGCTCACCCCAGAGGAAGAAGAGAAACGGAGAGTCAGGCGAGAAAGAAATAAACTAGCCGCGGCAAAATGTCGGAACCGCAGAAGAGAACTGACCGATATGCTGCAAGGGGTGAGTTTTATAAAGCCTTTACAAACACTAGCACAATGGGAAACATGTTTACCAAATACCCCGAATGAAATGCCCACAAATATTGCACTTATTTCCATGCAATTCTCAGTGGTTAAGAGCTGAAGACACCCTAAAAAGGCGACCACAGAAGACCAGTGTTGTCTGGCAGGCTTGGGAATGCCCCGAGTCCCAGACAATGCCGGCTGTAATTGAACTACATAGCTTTCTAATGGCATCTCTCAGGCTGTCAGACCTGAAACACGAGGGAAGAATGTGCTACAGGGGGTTGAAGGGAAGCAAACATCTGATATTGTTGGAGGAGGAAACCGCAGCTAACCATCAAACCCCACTCACTGCTATCTTCCCTCTTCCCTTCCCCCATTCTCTTCATTCCTCACCAAATAAGGAACTGCATCTCCTGTGACAATAACTAGTGCCTTTCTTCTATTGAGTTTCTTTCTTTGTAAATTCAGCTTTCATTTTGGTTTCCTTCTTCCTCATAGCTAAATTAATGAGGCTTATCTTTGACAGTATAGTCACATCAGTCTTTGGACTTTTTTGTCAAGCGTTCCTTGTAACGAAGGAATGTGAACAGCTTAAATTAATTTGGGAAATACTTGCTTTGTGTTTATAGGTGGGCGTTCCTTTAAAAGTGCTAAAGTGTTCTGAGAGTTCAATCTGGAAAACGTTTGCGATTTAATAATTAAACTTAGCCATATCGCGTTTTTTTCATTATACATGCAGCACAGGGTTGCCATATCTGCGTAACAAAACTAGCCTAATGTCCAATCAAAAATAACTCAAAATATGCCATTCACATACCTAAAATACATATTTTAAAGTCACTTGTATGCAAAGTGATCACACAACTTAACATCTAGCATAGTTTTATCATTGGTAGAATATAAAATATGTCAATACAAGAATTCCAATATGTCAAACCTTTAAAGGGATAGTTCACCCAAAAATAAAAATTCTGTCATCATTTACTCACCCTCTTGTCGTTACAAACCTGATAAACTTTTGTTCATTTTTGGAACACTAATGAAGATATTTTTTGGATAAAATCTAAGAGCTTTCTGTCGCTCCATTGACAGCTGTGCAACTACCACTTTGACGCTTCAAAACGTTCATAAAGAGATCGTAAAACAGTTTAATCCAGTCTAGTCCAGTTCTCGTTCTCGCAGCACATTTGAGCTTCAGCAAGAACCAATCAGGTTTGTTTTTGTGCCTCAAGCAGGTTCGGTTGAGCTTCTGTTTATGTTCGCTGATCAATGTTTATAAGTGAATAAAAGCCTAAAATTAAATCTGTTCATCATATAAAGCAATTTGAAGTGTCGAAGTGGTAGTTGCGTAGCTGTCAATGAAGGGACAGATAGCTCTCAGATTTCATCAAAAAGATCTTCATTTGTGATTTGAAGATGAACGAAAGTCTAATAGGTTTGGAACGGCATGAGGGGGAGTAAATGATGACAGAATTTTCCTTTTTGGGTGAACTATCCCTATAGGTTTGACATATTGCAATTCTTGTGTTGACATATTTTATATTCTAACAATGATAAAACTGTGATGTTAAAGTAACACTAAGTAGCTTTTCCTCTTCGGTCGCCCTACTGGTTGGAAACGAAATTCTCCATTGCCGCTGTCGTAAATAATTTAGCCTACCGTCGCACGCACGCTCGCTGTTTACCAGCACCGGCTTTAGAATGAACGATGTCCACAGACAAGGTAGAGTATGTTACATGATTTCATGAAAGGATGATGTATTGCGACATCAGAAACGAAGAAAATGAAATAATGACTATTGTAGCGCTTGACGTAAAGCAGTCAAATTTTGTAGTTCTTTTTGTGGTTGGGTTCCTACCCGAAACCCGAAGTTACATAGTGCCAGTAAAAGCGATACAGACCCCGTCAGGCGATGGCAGACGGTCATTTAACTTATTTTAAGTCGATGTACCATCACAAGGGTCTTGGAAATATATTATGAAGGTTGAAAAACTACATAGTGTTACTTTAAACTTTGTGATCGAAAGTCTAATAGGTTTGGAACGACACAAGGGTGAGAAATTAATGTCCGAATTTTAATTTTTGGATGAAATATCCCTTTAACCGGCGGGGGGAAATCAACCTGTGGGAACCCTTTAATAGTAACCTAAATATGCAGGAAAACCACGTACTTGGCAACCCTGGTCCAGCCCTCGTATAGGCTTACGTCAAAGACCTGAATTTCATATAGACATTTGGGGAAGGGGTTAGAAACCACCAAGATCACCACTACATAAAAAGCCAAAAGAATATCATGCAAAATGCAGCATAGTCATTCTTTGTGTCTCTTTTTTTTCATCCAAGGAAACAGAGAAGTTGGAGGAGGAGAAGGCTGACCTGCAGAAAGAAATCGAGACCCTGCAGAAGGAAAAGGACAAGTTGGAATTTATGTTGGTGGCCCACAACCCTGTGTGCAAACTTCCCCTCGAAGAACGCCATCAAAACCTGCACTCCCAGCAGTGTGCGCCCCTTCCTCTGACCATGCGCTCCAACCTGGGGCCCCGGGGCCCGATGCATACTCTCAACCCAGTGGTGGTCAAACAGGAGCCTTTGGAAGACGACGACGACGACGAGGATGAAGCGAAAACCCAGCATTCGGTCATCAAGCCCATCTGCCTAGGCGGCGGCATGTATTGCTCTGACGGAGAGAGTCTGAACACTCCCGTAGTGGCCGCCTCTACCCCCACCCCGAACCACCCCAGCCTCATCTTCACGTACCCCAGCCTGCTGGAGCCCGAGAGCCCCTCGCCCTCGTCCGAGTCCTGCTCCAAAGCCCACCGGCGGAGCAGCAGCAGCGGCGACCAGTCCTCGGACTCCCTCAACTCTCCCACCCTGCTGGCGCTGTGAAGGAGAAGCGCACTTCCCTCGTTCCCGTGGATCTCCAGAGCACGCTCGGCTGGGCTTTGAGTGGGACTGCACCTCAAACTAGCCGAGAACCCTCAAGGGCTAATCTGCTCGTTTCATTCAAACGTTTCAGAAGAGAGTTTTTGTCGTCGTCGTTTAAATGTACGTGCGATTTTCGTGGTGATGTTTTGTAATGAAGAGGGAGGAAAGATTGCGTCATTGCGAGTCCACCGCCTGTTGATATTTCCTGACTAATAAGAGACGGGGATTGCTTGAAAATTGCATAGGTACAGAATCAGACATTGGACACTACGCCCTCAAAACGTCATTATCTTTGTATTTGTGACGTGTGAATATTGTCCCATTGTGTTTTGTCTCTTGCTGTTTATAATATTTAGGGTTCACTGGATGAGCCTGACTGCTGAGTGTCGAAAGAACCATCTTGTATAATAAAATGCTGAACTTTGTTGATATTTTGTATATTCGGCACAAGCACTAAGATAATTTGCCAAATTGACATAGCTTTTGTTATGTAAAGTACACAGAAAGAAAAAAACACTTTATAGCATCAGCGAATCTACTGTCAGGGATTTTTGTCTGTGTCGGTGAGCCATACAAGCATTACTAGAAGCAATTGCACACAGAATATAACGGTGTACATGAGGGAAACTCCAGCCATATTAGGCTCTGCCTCTAACCCTGACATGGCAATACCGCTTTTGTATTGGCGCACACTGTGGTTTTCAAATAATAAAAAAAGAAAGGAGCAAACTATGTATTACTTTTATAACATGTACTTTTATGTCTCTCGACTGGCCCTCTTTTCAGGGTACGGTTAAAACCGAATCAATGTTATATCAGCCACATGAGCACTTCTCCCTGAAACACTGGCTGGCTTTGACTGCCGCACTTGAGAACAGATGCACTTTGTCAGCAACATTACAATCGAATAAGACGCCATTCCTTACAGTGATGGAGTAAACAGGGAATGCAGAATGAAAGTTTGATGCATAAGGTGTAAAGCGTCAGACGCTGAAGAAAAGATACAAATTGCAATATTTTTTATTGGAAAAGAAATGATCTGGAGGTTACCGTTGCCTCCGTCAGATAATAACTGAAGGTGAATGGAGTATTTTTGTTGTACAGTACGCAGCAAACGGAAACAAAACAAATGTGGCTTCTATTTGAAGGACTTTGTTGCTTATTTATGTCAGGAACTTTCAAGGATCTAAGAGACGAGTTCAGTGTTTGTTAAATTGAGTATGAGAGATTCTAGTCGCAAAAACCAATTTAATACCAAAAAAAAGAAAAAAAAAGAAAGATGTTATGGACAGTGTGCTGTAAACTGTTCTCTGTCGGTCTTTGAACCCTGTGTATTTTTGAGCAAGCCATCTGTACAGCTTTCTGCACATGTCCTGCTTATCAGTCTGTATTTTCTCTCTTTTTTATTGCTTTAACTGTTGAAAGACAGAAAACAACCTACAAAAACAGCAATATGTAAAGCAGTGTTTGTTCCTTTGGTAATTTAAATTTATTATAATGATAATAAAAACATTTCCAAAGTGGTATTTTTGGATAGTCGTATTTTGCTTGTGCATTTATTTATTTGTGCACAGTGTTTGGGTTTGTTGGATATCTCATTGTTCTATTCTGTGTTCAACCAATCACAGATGGTTTAATGAACCTGCTTTATGCATCACTTATTCATTCATCTCTCATTTCTGCACATTATCAAAGATGCAGATTTATTCATCCTAACTTTGATGGACAGTTTTGCTTTATCCATTGCAGTAAATGATGTTAATAAGACATCAATAATATTTGTATTGATAAATACATAAAAGCATTATTTTATAAATGGGGATGAAGAAGTAAAGGAAACATGAAGCATGTACATTCAGTTTTAAATTTTATGTTCATAGGTCATGATGCTTTTTGCTGTAGTTCTGGTTATCAAGATTTAGCAAGCTGCACTTTATGTAAAATAAATAAATAAATAAATAAATAAACGTGTATATTAGGATACTAATTTGGGGGTTTAATTTCACTTGAAGAGTCACTCTATACACATACATTTCAAATGTCCAGACTGATGTTTTGATTAAATGTGCATTCATTATCTTGCATTATTATTATGAATGGATGATGGCCCATTGTCTCATTTCACTTGATCAAGTTTTGTATTGATTATGTACGAGGTTGAAAGTGATTTGCCAAGTTTGAGATTTTGGTAAGAGTTGAGTCCATTTAAAAACATTGATGGCTGTTTTGCAGTTGTGTGTTGAGCTTTAGGCCAATTCGTGTGTGGAAATCTTTTATTTTGAAATAAATATATCGGTTTACATCGGAGATGTGTATTCTGTGTACAGAATTATTGCACGCTATAAACTATTATGATAAACAATTGTGACCAAATTACATTTTTTTTCTTATTTCAGATATTTCGCTTTAAGAATTACGATTTTTCAAATAATTCTCAGCTTCCTGCTAAAATTACTTGAACACTTGAAAATAAATAAAATAAAATCGAATAGTTTACTGAGATAGATAGATAGATAGATAGATAGATAGATAGATAGATAGATAGATAGATAGATAGATAGATAGATAGATAGATAGATAGATAGATAGATAGATAGATAGATAGATAGATAGATAGATAGATAGATAGATAGATAAGATTATAATTTGGACAAATTCACACAGCAATAATTTATGTTTTGGAGTAGCCTAGTCAATAATTCATTCAATGTTGCGCTTGTCAGGCAAACTAATAATATTTAAACAGTCTCTTTCCAAGGGATTGCAATCTTTCAAGATAAAAAAAGATACACGACTAATGTATTTAGCATGATTGCATATTGTTTCTTCCTACATTAGCCCTATGTTGAACTGTGTTATGTACTCAATAGTTGATTTCAACACTGGAATACCGCAGTGTTTCCAGTAAACGCTGGGTTGAGCAATAATTACTTTAGAAAGTGCTAATCTATGGTAAGACTGAAATTATGTGGTAAAACAACTAAATTAAGAGCCAAGGACGGCTATAGCAGTGATCTGAGTTCTGATTTTTTTGTATTTTAAATATAAAATACTGATAGTCTAATATCGGTTTTAAGAAAATCCAGTACTTCCTCATTTATATATTATTGTATATTGTCCTATATTGCACTTTAGGATAACAAAATGGTAGTATTTGAAATATATTAACAGTCGTCAGGCAAAAATGGCACACAATGGAGTTATACTGCCACTTAGTGGTTAAAGAGTGATATATATGTTTATGACATTATTTTACATTTTTCTGTTCAACATTGCTGTTAAAAATCAATACATTTAAGTTTTTAAAGGTAGGCCTATTTTTAAATGCAATTATACTAGAATTATTATAAACATTTTAGGAATGGTTCTTTTGAAATATGAAAGCTTATTGGATGAAATAACATGAGAATATGAGCGTTGTTGTGCAGTCAGGAGGATGTCTTGTGTAGATGACATGTAGTCAGTGGTTGGAAAAGTGTGATGGAAATGTTTCAGGTTATAACTCTTCAGGTTCACTTCTTAAAGGTAGGGTAGGAAATGTTTTTCATAAGAACTTTTTGTTATAGGCGTACTGATTGAAAGTGTTCCAAATATAGAAAAATGTACAAATAAAGCCTACTACAACAGGCGTTTGAGAAATGTTTATTTGTTCATCTCTCATCATTGTATTGGATTGCATTATATGTTTATAAAGAAAGAGCTTTATGCATTATAAAGATCTTTTATAAATGGTATTACATACTGCATTATATTGCAATTGCTATATATATTGCATTATAAAGAGCTTTGATCTATAAAAAGAGTTTCCATTTTATATTCCTAGAACATATTTTTGGGAGATAGAGTAACAAATAGCCTACTGTTATTAAGATCTCATTGATTTACATTACAAGCTGTCAGAATTTCATCTATACTTTTGGTCATATCTGCACCAAACTGCATATGTTTGCTCAGTTTGAGCCTCTGAATGAAACCGGTGTTTTTGTCCTCTACATACTGTATTCTCATATCAGTGGTTCCCAACCTTTTCCAGTTCATGGCCCACACAGCCAAACACGTAGACTTAGTTTCTGCGGCCCACTGCAAGAATTCTACAGACCCGACTGTGTCACGTTGGTTGACAAACAGAGTCTTTATTGAATAAACTGGCAATGAACAGAAAATGCAGCTCATGGGTTCCCGAGACCAGGCCCGTTTCCAGAAGCTCGAACCTTAAAGGGATAGTTCACTTTGAAATTAATTTTTGATATGTTTTAGCTTACCTCAAGGGCATCCAAGATGTAGGTGTCTTTGTTTCCTCAGTATTTTCAATTTTGATATTTTTAGGTCAAACCGTTCTTGTCTGTCAGTCATATAATGCAGGTCTATGGTCACCACCTCAAAGAGCATACACAGAGAAGTCCAAATTAAACATGATTTAATGACTCGTAAATGTAAGTACACATTGATGGCCTAAGACACGAAACGAGAGGTTTGTGTGAGAAAACAACAGTATTTATATCTTTTTTACCTCTTGTAAACACAGACACGTCCAAGTGATCTGAGGGCGAGGGCGCTTCGGTCTTTTCTGGAAAGCGGCGGAAGTGAAACCTCGCTCGTGTACGTCACTCATTGTTTACACAGAACAGAGATTGTAGGTAAGACGGCTAATTAAAATGGTACTAATTTGCGCTTATCCGGGATGTTTAAACCGTCGTAAAAGAAAACAATTAAAAAAAATAAAACAATTGTATGAGTGACGTACACGCGCGAGAGATCACTTCCGGTGCTTTCCGGAAAAGACCGAAGCGCCCGCGCCCTCAGATCACTTGGACCCCATTTACACCTGGTATTAAAATGCGATCTGTATCCAGATAAGTTATCCGGATAATAAAAAACGCATGTTAATGCAAGGTGTAAATACGTTGTGATCGGATTGTGATCGGATCTGCCTGAGCACATCTGGAGGTAGTCTGGCTCGCATTGTCTTCGGATCTTTACTAGGTGTAAACGCAATCCGTACGACGTGATCGCATTCGTACCTGCCAAACGTCATGTCCTGTACCCAGACCCTGTGGCATAATACCAAAGCGCGGCTGCTACTCTCTTCTCCACAGACACCGACGACCGCAGCAGTGTATTTCTCCGTGACAGCAGAGGCCGCAACTTCTCGCAGATGTAGTCGAACAAATGTCGGTTCATTCTGAAGTTTACCATCCAGTCATCTTCGCTAAAAGACCCCGAGACAATACGTTCCCACCACTCATAACTCCGTTCTCTCATCCACAGAGACCGGTTCACTGTCGTAGCATTCACAGTAGCCGCAAAAACAACAGCTGCAAACAGGGCCTGTCGTCTTTTCTGTTTGCTCCTAATAGAAGAACGTTGAAAATGACAAACTACAGCTGATTTCCCGTGCTCACGCGCATGTGTCACTCTGGAGGACAGAGATCCGAACTCAATGTGGATAACGAGAACGCATTAAAAATACAAGGTGTAAACGCAAAGGTAAGATCAGAACATTTATTATCCGGATAACTTATCTGGATACAGAACTCATTTTAATACCAGGTGTAAATGGGGTCTTGGACGTGGCTGTGTTTACAAGAGGTAAAAACGATATAAATACTGTTCGTTTTCTCACACAAACCGCTTGTTTCGTGTCTTAGGCCATCAATGTGTACTTACATTTACGAGTCATTAAATCATGTTTAATTTGGACTTCTCTGTGTATGCTCTTTGAGGTGGTGACCATAGACCTGCATTATATGACTGACAGACAAGAACGGGTTGACCTAAAAATATCAAAATTAAAAATACTGTGGCCACAAAGACACCTACATCTTGGATGCCCTTGAGGTAAGCTAAAACATATCAAAAATTAATTTCAAAGTGAACTATCCCTTTAATGAGATTTAATCAGACTTTTGTCCCATTTTTTGCTATAGTCCTTTCACGAGTATATTCTGCATTTGCAGTGTAGATGTTAATCAATGAAGCTGTCTACACTGCACACTAAATGTCTTTACATCGAGTCTACACTTTTTGTTAAAATGAAAGGGATTCGCTTGCAGAACTCAGCACTGAACAAAACCCCTGGAGTTTTCTGATTAACTTCTAATTGGCATAGCGTTCAAGAAATCACAGATATGTCTGTGATCGGCTGCATTGCTCAACACAGCAAAAGAGTCAAGAGACACATGACATGTGAAGACTAGCACGTTCAGCTTTGTTTTCAGTGTTTTTCCTGTATTGTTGAAGATTTACCCTGTTGATATCCATGTTTGAAGGGATAGTTCACCCACTGACTCGAGTTGTTCCAAACCTGTGTGACTTTCTTTCTTCTGTTGAACACAAAAGAAGATATTTTGAAGAATGTCTGTATCCAAACAGTTGAATGGACCAAATAATACTATTGAAGTCAATGGGTGCTCTCCACTGTCTGGTTACCAACAGTCTTCAAAATATCTTCTTTTGTGTTCAACAGAAGAAAGAAACTCATACAAGGTTGGAACAACATGAAGGTCAATAAACAATGACAACATTTTCATTAATCTTTGGGTGAACTATCCCTTTAAATATGGTAGCCTAGTAATGCAGCAAAAGTATGGTAGCCTATTTCAATTACCACAACCAATCAGTGAGCTTAAATAGTGAACAGACTACACAACAACAGTTTAACATTTATTTTTCGTTATTCCATTATATATTGAACTATTATACTGTATTTATTTAGACATTTTTACATATATTAACAAAATTATTATTTTTATTAATAGTAAGCGGCCCACAGGTTGAAAACCACTGACCTATATCATATAAAACATAAATGTCTGAAACTCAACTAAAACAGATGCAAACTGTTTTATAACACACACACACACCACACACACACACACACACACACACACACACACACACACACACACACACACACACACACACACACACACACACACACACACACACACACAACACACACACACATTATTTAATATGTCAGACTTTATAGTTTAAGAAAGTTTCTAAACATACAGCAGAAGAAAATCTGTTCATCAACTATCAACAAGTTAGTTACGTTTGTTATTTTTCTTTGTTGATAATTTTGATCCACTATAGGTGCTATAATACACTTTTGGTTTGGCTTTTGTTGTCACTTCTTACTTAGTAAATAAAATCTCAGTCCTCTCCAAACTATTACAGTGATTTGCCCATTTCAGTTGAAACTAGGCTTGGTTTTCTCTTGGGTGTTTATGCAGCTGCATGTGATCAACTTCATGTTGAAACTGCATCATGTGAGCTCAAAGTCCAAAGCACTGTGAAATTATTAATAGCACTTTATGACAGATGCTTATCAGAATGTCATCCATGATAACACACAGTTGGTGAGCATGCTGTGCAGAACAAGACAAACAGCACTAACATTTCTGGTGGCTTTTATTACGTGTGTAACATGTTTCACTCGACTTCTGACTCGAGTCGAAATCCCTTTCACATTTTCGTTTTTTGTAGTTCACAATCGAAAAACTACATTGCCCTGAGTTCCTGTATAATTTCCTCGACGTTGATTGGTTGCGCATAGACACGCCCCCTCATGGTTGTTCCAGGCGAACTGCATGTCAAGTTTAACGCAGGCACAAGACTAGCGGATAATGTGCCAGTTTCAGCACAGACTCTCATTTGTGCTTTTATGATGGCATTAAACTGCAGCACCTTCAGTCGGCTTATCTCCGGAGCTCAGACCGCGGCTGAGGCCTGCGCACAGCGGGCAGTGCGACTGACATGTGGGAGATACAGAGTGTGTCGAAGGTATTCCAGTGTCACTCCTGAAGAGAACACACTGGAGCAGGTGTGTGTGTCAGACTCTGCCGGTACATCTGGCACAACTGCACAGGTAAGATATAATAAATATCTGAAAAATGCACATTTTAAAACTTAAAAACGTGATATTTAACGTCACAAATGATTATCTGATACACTTGGGTTTGGGATTGTAACTCTTGCATTAGGCTAACATCCCAAATACTGACTTGATAATGTCTGTTTTCATGTGACAACATTTGTTCCGTTTGTTGGTTTCGTTGATGTGCGATTGCTGCTACTATGTATACGATTTGTTTGTTTTCTGTTAGCGTAAAAGTATTTGAATGTGTGTATAAAATAGCCCCAAAAATATTTGGAAACGCCCTAAGCCACATTTAAAAATGAGTGATTGTCAAAACAATAACACATAAAAAGAAAGGCTATCTGACATGCACCAGGTCTCGAGACCTTTATGCTTCCTTCAAGATGGGTGCTGAACATTAATGGTTTGAAAGTGTGACAAATTATAAATGGTTCTTTCTTTACAATAGTTGGGTCATAAGACCCTCACTAAAGTACCAAACCAGACACATCAGTCATGGATGTAACGTGATATATAACATGAAAAACCGTTATGCATTCTCTCTTGCCATCAAAGAGTTTACCACAAACTACAAAATGAAGAAAATTAAGTCTAAATATTAAACAACTTGTTAAAAACAATATAGCAGAAATACAGTCTTAATATGGACTTTTCAAAAACTTGCAAAAGTTTGTCCAGCTGAGGTATATATAAAAAAAATTATTATGCAAAGTTCACTTTCACTATTATAAGGTGTTTGAATTCAGATGTGTGTCCACAGTGTGTGTAAACAACCAGCCTATAATGGTAAAAATCCACCCATTCTTTTTTTTTATATAATCCCCATAAATCATAAACAGTCTTCCCAAACCAGCGGTTTGTAGTTCCAGTAGCCTCGGCCAATGACTGGTGACAATTTGCCTTATTAGCATAAATCCCGCCCTGAGAGAGACGCATTTCTGTTTCCTCGCTGTAGCAGCTCAAGAAATACAATGTCATTACAAATGTTCTGTTTCTGTTATTAGATGTACCAACGAACATAAGAATCTCCATAGACTCCTAGCATCTGAGCCACTGAGGACACGTGGTTGAATTTCATTTATGAAGGAAATGTGCCGAAAAAAGTCTTTAAAATGTTATATTTGTGCAAATAATTTTACGCCCGACTGCTTCATGAAGAAGGGTCAGTGTAATGCTGGATTTGAAGTGTTTCAGAAAGATTTGTAGATTAACGTGACGACATGCTAGTCGATGAGTCGAATCACTCCACAACAACTATATACATTTATCTACTAACCATTCAGAAACGTACAGTTGCGTTCTAAAATTTCTCGAGTCTCTCCATCAGTGGCCCGACACCGGTTCTAACATGTAAGACTGAACACCACTACTGACAGTTTCTGACATTTTGGCAGCTTGATATTCTCCAGTTTTGTTGTTGCTGGAGTATCTGAAGCTCCGCCCTCTTCTGGAAAGGGGGCGGGGATCCGCAGCTAATTTGCATTTAAAGATGCACACACAAAAATTGCATGTTTTTGCTTACACCCAGCAAATGCTTTAATTAATGATCTGTGGGGTATTTTGAGCTGAAGCTTCACAGACACATTCTGGGGACATCAGAAACTTAGGCCTATATACTATCTTGTGAAAGGGGCATACTTGGTCCCCTTTAAATCTCAATACTGAGTGTTTTATATATATATATATATATATATATATATATATATATATATATATATATATATATATATATATATATATATTCTGACAGGGTTTTCAGGGCTGTTCAGTAGCAAAAGCACTTAGCACATAAAAGCACATAATACAATACCTCTTTCACTAGATCTAAAATCATATTTTTGGCGTTTATATAAAGTTGGATATATAAGTATACCCAACTTTATCGCATACAATCATAACTCGCATAAGGCCTGCAATATACTGTATAGCATATCTCAACTGCTTGATTGCTTGTATGTTCGCAAAATGTACAAATATTATCGCCCAACTCTAATCTGCTATATGCAACTATAAGGCATGAAGATATTAAGATAATACAAATGTTAATATCATGACTTTTTTTGTAAATCTGCTTTGAAACATGTATTTGACGCCTGCCACACTTAATTATTGACCTGATTAGTTGTGTGTTCTGCATGTATTGGACTATGTAATGTAACTGTGGATAATTAAAAACTCTTGTTCTGCTGTTGTTTTCGGCAGGTCCGAGAGCTTGTGGGTCCAGCTGGGCATCGGCGAGTTCTGAAGGACGTCCTGCCTTTCTCAGCATTTCTTACGGACTCTTTTGGGCGGAGGCATAATTACCTTCGCATCTCCCTCACTGAGAAATGTAACCTCCGCTGTAAGTCTCTGTAAGACATCGGCTTCATGAATATGCAAATTAGCCCCACCTCCATTCAATATATACATCACATTAGCCTACATAATTGACCCGCTCCTGTCCCTTCTTAAAGGTGTTCTTTCTGTGGAAAAGCCGTGGCCCGCACATTGGATGACAGGATTGGTTACTTTACATGTTTGTGACATCAAGTCAATTTCTATAATACTTTATACAATACAGATTGTTTCAAAGGAGCTTTATAGGGATAAACAGCAAAATAATGATTCAATGATGCAAACCGAGTTCAATTCTGCTGTAAAGCAGCTGCAAAAAGACAATAATGTAATTGTTTAGCTGAAGCCAGTTCAGTGTTGATTCAGTTCTGTTTAATAACTGTACTGATCATCAAATATGAAATGAGTGTCTTTCATTTTTAAGGAAACGGGTGTTTTTGAGACTGTTCTCTCTGGTTCACTGCAGTTTTAAGTAGAAAATGCTCAGCAATGGTGTTGACTGGTGAATTTGCTCATGGTTTGTCTTAAAGCATATAAAAAAAAAAACACAGACATATAAACAACATTACAAACTCAGGTTTCAAACAGGGGGACTTCCAGTGCAATTCATTTTTTTAATCCATAGTTTTTAGTACGAAGGTGAAACTTTGTAAAGTTGTTAACCCTTAATCACTCTTTGGGGTCATTCTGACCCCACTGGACTTTTCCTTGATTTTTTAAAAATGTTCCCTTCATCTCAGGGCCATGAAACTCTGTGACTTTTCCTAAATAATCTATCTAAACTTGCACAAAAAAACTGGGTTCGATTCGGTTGTTCTAAAGGTGTGTAAAAATTTTTTTACCGTTTAAGGTCTTTGGGGTCAAAATGACCCCAATTGAAAATGAATGGGAAAATGAAAAAAATGACTTTTTTTTATTTTGTTTGTCAAAAAAATAAAAGTAAATCCATTATAAATCTGAAATGTTCTACATATAAACCAAGGTCTGGTCCTAGAGCATAAATAGAAAGTAGAACAAACTTTCTATCTCATACACACACACAGCCACACACACACAAACACACACATGTCATGACTGCAACAGAGAGCATTTTTACAAAAATTGGCAAATAAAATAAACAAAACTGGCATAAATCTAAAAAAAGATACATTTAAATCAAGGTCTGTTCCTAGAGCATAAACACAAAGTGGAACGAGCTTTCTATCTCACACACACACAGCCACACACACACACGTATGCATATGTATGCATCCTGTTCATTACAGTTTATTGTTGTTGTTGTTTTGTATTATATTGGTTTATTTACTTGGTTTATTAAATTTATTTTGTTCTAAAATCTCTTGTTCTAAAAAAATAAATAATTGTTGATAAATAATTTTCTGAAATAAATAGTGTGTGATTACAATCATGTCATAGTGCTGACTTGTAATGTTTCTGCAAATGTATGTATAATAATTTGCAAAAGCAGATAATTCAAAATATATCAGACAACAACAACAAACTCTAACTTCGACAAAAATATTTTATGCAATTCACAAAATATATATCATATATATATATTAAGTTGTGAGGAGAATTTGAAGCATCAAGAAAAATGAAGTGAAAATGAATGAGTCTCTATGGACCTCTACTGGAAATATGTGGTCATTGCACTTTCTTTCTTTAATTATAATTTCTAAAGTTTTTCCACAAACCTGCAGATGGTAGTATTCTATCCCTAACACATAGAGCAATGTCCAAAAACTATTTAGATTTAATTAATATCATAATTTAAGTGATATTTTCTTTAAAAAATCATTTTTCATGTGCCAATTTATGTCTTAGTTATGTAATTGTGCAGTAAATAAGTAAAAAACTTCAAAATTTCCACAAAAAACACAGCATAAATGTATAGTTGAGAAGTAAATAGAAAAAATGATATATAGTTTTCCATATAAAAAATTTATATTTCCTTATGCAATCGCTCTTTAAAAGTTTGGGGTCAAAATGACACCAAAGACCTAAAGTGTTGTCCTTTTCTAGGAGTGATTAAGGGTTAAGATATGTAAAAATACACCCCAAGTTTTATTTATTTATTTTTTAAACAAAAAATAGAGATATAACCATTTAAAATTAATTGTTACACCTGTTGCGTTCTGGTCTGTTCTGACCCGAAAGTGAACTTTGGCTTTGAAATCATGCTGTTTAATTTTTATCCAAACACCCACACAATAATTTTGAAATTAAAATAAAATTACAAAAACAGATTAATGTCTTATTGTGTTTGTAGAGCAAAAGTTCAAAGACCAAATAGTCTTAATTTGAAAAAGGAAAGAGGGTTTGGAAAATAAAAAGTCCACATTTCATTTTGCCAGCTATTGATGAACCACTGCAGCGTGTAAAGGAGAGTCAAGCTATATCATCTTCATATTTTTTAATGAAAGTATATGCAAGTTAAGTGAATATGCTTTGTTTAACAGCATTTCCGAGTAATATTGATGTTGTTTTGTTAGAAAAATAATATGTAAGTGTCATAAATTTAGACAGTTTTGAGCAGTCATTAGTTAAAAGTTTCAAATAAATTTAATGAGATCCATTGAGAGTTCACACGGGCAATTCTCATATGTTCTTATCAATTTAATTTAATAATATATTCAAATAAAAATTCTTTTGAATATTGATAAAAAATATATCTTATCATACAAAAAAATATTTTCTTAAAAAAATGTGAATTTAAGTGATCAAATGTAACGTTAATAAAACTAAGATCCATTAGCTCATCCATGGACATGTGTCCCGTCAGATTGATTTCCATCGGCGGTCGAGGTGAAGACGACCACAACTCCCATGATTCCACACTCCTTCACGGCATCATCAAGCCAATAATAATCGTTGTTATTGTTGTGAATATGTGACCTCTAGCGGCCACACTTGCATACTGTCTCTTTAAGACAAGAGCTAAGAATCAGTAATGACTAGTTTCTGTATTTCTCAGGTCAGTACTGTATGCCACAAGAAGGAGTAAAACTCAGCCCTCGCTCTCAGCTCCTGACAACAGAGGAGTTACTGACGCTAGCCAGACTCTTCGTACGGCAGGGGTGAACAAGATCCGGCTGACTGGAGGAGAACCTCTCATTCGCCCAGACGCTCTGCACATCATCGGTACCTTTTACACCTTTTAGCTTCTAAATGCTTGTTAACTTTCAATCATAACACAGTAGTGATATAGACATCTCGAAATCTGCGTCTTATGTTGCTTGTCTGAATGTCTGCAATTAAGAAATGAAAATCAGTTTTAATGTACTGTGGATATTTTAACTAAGAGACTGAAGGTACTTTTAGCACCTGTGTGATGACGTAAAAACCCTAGAAATTAAATTTAACATATTTACAAATTAAAAAAACAAGTTTTATATAATTTATATGATCTTTAATAAAATATGCATATGGAATATTCCATATTGTATATGGAAAATGATCTTGTATCTGCTAATTCTATTAATCAGTATTTAAATAAATAAAAGAAGAAACCACATCTTGCATATTTAATTTCTGGTTTAAAAATGGAAAAAGGAATGGACGCAAAAGTACACGAACCACAGACCATGTACAGCATGTTTTGCGCTTATTGGTGTGAATTTTATATTATTGGTGCAGAATATTATTAATATTCTGAAAAACAAGCATGGCGAAATGATGTTGCGGCCAGAAACGCTAATTAAACTTTGAATAGTTGACCTTTTCTCTTTTTTTCTTTCTCAAAGCGGAGTTAAGGAAGTTGGAGGGTCTGAAGACCATTGCAGTCACCACAAACGGCATGAACTTGAGCCGGATGTTGCCCGGTTTGAAGAAAGCTGGAGTGGATCTACTCAACATCAGCCTGGACACTCTGGTCCCGGACAAATTTGAGTTCATCGCTAGAAGAAAAGGTGCTGTTGATCGGTCACATAACTATGGGATGATTATAGTATCAAAATGATTAACACGTACAAGCGCACTTATCAATGAACTTGATACATGTTGCAGAAATGTTTTATCCATGCCTTTTAACTTGCGTGTGCAAAATTCAAAATTGAATGAATGTGAAGCAATTTGTACAAATAGAGACATTTTTGTGAATACAAATGTTTTCCTTTGTATTAGTGTATCATAATTTGCACATACAACACAGAAGATGTGCATGTGTGGATCAGGTGACACGCGTGCATTCATTGACTCGTTTCTGAGTCGATCCTATTTTGATTCATTTGGATTTTGAGACTTTCATTTCGCGGGTTTCGCCTTGCACGATCCACACACAGCTGTCTGAGAAAACCTGCTACCACTAGATGGCAGTATTCTGCTGAAACAGACAACGGCAGCATAATCAGGCGTTCTTCCGCATTTAAGACGCTTAATGAGAGTGATATTGAAGCACCAAATTTAGTACACAATAATATAGGCCTACCCTATTAATAAAGCATACTTTATAGAGGCAAACATTACATCAGATTATGAACAACACCCATAGAAAACCATTATAAAACGCTTAACGTGCAATCGCGCGTTGCATGTTCTGTTCAGGAAGGTGTATGGCTGAGTTTAAATATCACCGTCTTACTGCATTGACGTTAAGCTTTTTCTTTATAATATGCTCTATGGGAGGAAAACTATATAGCCTACAGACAAGAGACTACATGAACGCAACGCACGGCGTTTCAAGTTAATACAATTTTCCTTCCTGTTAAAAAAAAGGGTAAAATTTCGCAGTTGCGTTCATATTATAGGCCATATGCTTATTTTTATCTGACTACACATTGTGTACATAGTATACAAGCTTTGGAATTTGAAAATGTCTGTTTTTAAATATTAAAGACGATTTTCGCAGTACATTTGTTTTCCCTTGACCCTTAAGCCACTGTTATAGGCTATAGTATAGCACGATGAGTTTTAACAATATGCAACCATTGTATATCGACATGAAATATTAATTAAATCAACTGGCCTGTAGCTGCAATTTTACAATTTTAAAATTCTAAAATTGTATTAACTTGAAACGCCGTGCGTTGCGTTCATGTAGTCTCTTGTCTGTAGGCTATATAGTTTTCCTCCCATAGAGCATATTATAAAGAAAAAGCTTAACGTCAATGCAGTAAGACGGTGATATTTAAACTCAGCCAATAGCCATACACCTTCCTGAACAGAACATGCAACGCGCGATTGCACGTTAAGCGTTTTATAATGGTTTTCTATGGGTGTTTTTCATAATCTGATCTAATGTTTGCCTCTATAACGTATGCTTTATTAATAGGGTAGGCCTATATTATTGTGTACTAAATTTGGTGCTTCAATATCACTCTCATTAAGCGTCTTAAATGCGGAAGAACGCCTGATTATGCTGCCGTTGTCTGTTTCAGCAGAATACTGCCATCTAGTGGTAGCAGGTTTTCTCAGACAGCTGTGTGTGGATCGTGCAAGGCGAAACCGCGAAACGAAAGTCTCAAAATCCAAATGAATCAAAATAGGATCGACTCAGAAACGAGTCAATGAATGCACGCGTGTCACCTGATCCACACATGCACATCTTCTGTGTTGTATGTGCAAATTATGATACACTAATACAAAGGAAAACATTTGTATTCACAAAAATGTCTCTATTTGTACAAATTGCTTCACATTCATTCAATTTTGAATTTTGCACACGCAAGTTGAAAGGCATGGATAAAACATTTCTGCAACATGTATCAAGTTCATTGATAAGTGCGCTTGCACGTGTTAATCATTTTGATACTATAATCATCCCATACATAACACCTGTATCTGAACACGAGCACAGAGTTTGTGTTCCTCCAGGACAGATGTAGATAGGGGCAGATAGACAGCATGAGGTGTCCTGAATGAAGGAAGGGGAAGGTCTTGCAGAACATAGAGACCAGTTTAGCTCCATTGTTTAGGGCCCTATGCTCTCCAATGCTAAATGGAATCCAGCCATAAAAACAGAATTTACTGTATAATGCGGAATTTCATGGAATATGTAAAATTTTGGATGAATAAATAAAAAGCAGGTCAGTACACTTACATCAAATTGTGATCTAGACTACACACACACACACACACACACACACACACACTGAAGCTCGCGTGACGCTTGCAGTGTTTTCAGCCTCTCTATATGAGGACATGCATGAACTTCATCTCCAGAGTCTCTTCATTAGCATTTTACCATTTCGAAAAACTATCATCATATCATAAACACACAGAAACTCAAAGGTCTTCACGGCAACCCGTCAAAAGAAAATAAAATAACTTGAAATTGCTACAGAAATATATTACTGTTGTACAGTAGAATTTAGCTGTCTCAATGTAATAATAATACTAACACTAGTAATACTAATAAATTATTATTAAAACATTTTTTGTGCAGCACTTTTTGACAACATTTTTTTGTTTAATTTCATGATTAAAAGATAAATTAAATGAATGTTTTATGCCTTCATTTGATTGCCAGGTAAATTAAAATACACATCACAGAATTTCTGAAATAAAAAAAACTTTTTTAGAAATACATTTTATTTTTAAATACAATGTTATTTTTATTTCTATTAATTAGACATGCTTTTTCATTATTACAATTTAATTAAACCATCAAAATGGAATCCAGAAAACTTAAAACAGAAAGCACAGTATTTGGTAAAAAATAATTATTTTTGTAACTTTTAATAAATTGTTGTTAAATTGTATAAGATTCATGATTTAAATTAATTAGACGTGTTTTTTGATTACTAAAATTTAATTTAACAACTAAAATGGAGTCCAAAAAAATGTCAAGGAAAATAAAAACGATTCCAAAAAAATTTAAACAGGAAAAGTGGAATTTGGGAAAAAATAAAACGGAATTAGGAAAAAAAAGCAAATTCATAGGGCCCTAATTGTTGATCTCAAACATAGAAAATTATTACAACAGAATTATGAAGATGTACAGTCAGTGTAAGAGTGTAAGAAGTTCATGTTCTCATTACAGAATCAAAACACAGCAGAAAAAACAATCAGTAGGTTTGTTACATAACTCTAACCCAATTTAAAGGGCACCTATTATGGCATTTAAAATGTTCCTAATAATGTTCTGGGAGTCCCCAACAACAGTTTTACATGCATGCAATGACAAAAAAACACTTTTGTTGTCTTATAATATGCATTTATTTTTACCTGATTTGCTCACCGACTCCCTAATGATTCGTTTGACGACTCATTTGTCCAAACCCCTCCTTTGCGTGACGCTAATCGGCGGGGATTGGTCAGATGACCCAGTCAGTTATTGTTTGTGTTAGCCCAACGCATAAATATATTGATAAAGCAATGCAGTACTACAAGGTATTGCTCTATTCTTTATGACAACTCCAATAACAGCACCAAACATTTTACATATTTAAAAAAAAATTGACATTGGAGACCTAGAAGCTGCGCTGAGCGTAAGCGTAATTTACACACACACACACACACACACACACACACACACACACACACACACACACACACACACACACACACACACACACACACACACACACACACACACACACACACACACACACACACACACACACACACACACACACATGTTGGTGCAACAGCATTATGAGGACTCTCCATAGGCGTAATGGTTTTTATACTGGACAAACTATATATTCTGTCCCCCTATACTGCCCCTATCCCTAAACCTACTCATCACAGGAGACATGCTGCATTTTAAAATGTTTAATAAAAAATAGTTTTTTATGTTTTTTAATCCATTTGTTTTATGAGGACTTTTGAAGTGTCCTCATAAACCACCCATAAGTTGTAATACCAGTGTAATACACATGTCATTATACAAATTTGTGTCCTCATAAATCACATAAACCAATCCACACACACACACACACACACACACACACACACACACACACACACACACGTTTGTTTTTGTGACTTATGAGGACATTCCATAGGCGTAATGGTTTTTATACTAGACAAACTATATATTCTATCCCCCTACACTGCCCCTGTCCCTAAACCTACCCATCACAGGAGACATGCTGGATTTTAACATTTAAAAAAAAACATTGTTTTTTATGATTTTTAAGCTGTTTGAAATATGAGGACGCATGCAATGTCCTCATATTTCACGTGTAAGTTGTAATACCCATGTCATTATACACATTTGTGTCCTCATATATCACAAAAACAAGCACACACACACACACACACACACACACACACACACACACACACACACACACACACACACACACACACACACACACACACACACACACACACACACACACACACACACACACACACACACACACACACACACACTTACTGCGCCTTCCCTCATCGCGCCCCCGACGCTACAAAACCCATAAAAGCAACAATTAATATTAATAATACTTACAGGTTGTGATTCGGAGAAGGAAGCTGATCCAAATAAACTCGGTACTGAACCTTCCTTCAGTATCAGCCGGCTCGCGAATCCATACTTTATAGCATTTAGGTTTGTGAAGCAATCATCTTCAAAATGACGCGAACACAGAACAAGGTTCGGCTATACTTCTGTGGTATAGTTGTATATATGAACTGTAGCCACTTAGTCTTCAAATGCTCCTCACTGGGCAGATGAAAAAAGATTGCTTTTGTGCCGCACTTCAAAACACAGCGTCTCGTCAACGTGTTGTTAGTTTTCCCTGGCGTCTCTGAACGCAATAAGTGGGCGTATCTTATTCAAATAACTTGTCAAATTAGTTGACGTCAACTAGACAAAGGAAAAGCATCGTTCATCTATCGATTCATATCAGCGACTCAGAGTCGACTCTTACTTTTGAGAGACAATAACTTTGTATACGGTGAACTTTCATGTTTAGAACTTTGCAGGATGTTTTCGTTCACTTAGATCTATGTTACACACTACATGAAAGGTAATTTTCAAAAATCCATAATAGGTGCCCTTTAAGTCTTGTTACATTGTGTCAAAATGTTTGTCTTAGCTAAATGAACATGTTCTGATTAGAAGCTGTCCAGTGAAACATATTGTCAGACTTTGAAGGGTAGCCTATTTTAATCATTCCTTAATAAACGTATTTGTATTAAACAATTTTTATTTGTACATTGTAAATGTATTTAAGATGTGCAATAGCAGTGTGACAACTAACTGATACAATCATTTCAGAGAATAATGGACTGCATGTTTTTACTAGAAAATAGATTGAAATATATACGACTGTGGAATTTAGCTGTAGCTGTGAAAGTCACATATTGGCAACTATTATTTTAAATGGTCTTGCCTACAATACTTTCTAATTGACGCTCAATATTGGTACCACCTGCAGGGTTTCATAAAGTGAGGCAAGGCATTGAAGAGGCTATTGAAATGGGCTACAATCCAGTCAAGGTAATGTACCTTTCTCAAAACATGGGATTTTACAATCCCTTTTCATGTATGAAATGATCAATGTCTAGGGTTACAGCTTCAAAAAGGTGCAAAAGTTCTAGAAAACAGTGTTAAATACTGTTATTGTTAAAAGTAACCAAATGCTGGACCCCCGTAAACTCACTTTTATTACTACCTTTCTAGCAACACCCAAAACAGTTTGTTGTTAATATAATTTTCTCAAAGGTCACCCAAAAATGAAAATTCTGTCATCGTTTATTCACCCTCAAGTTGTTTCAAACCTGTATGAATATCTTTCTTCTACTGAACACAAAAGAAGATATTTTGATGTATATGGGTAACCACACAGTTGATGGACCTCCTTAACTTCTATAGTATGGAGGATATACTACTATATAACTATATATCTCTGTTCTCAGGTGAACTGTGTGGTCATGAGAGGTCTGAATGAAGACGAGTTGATTGACTTTGTGTCATTGACAGAGAGGAAACCATTGGATGTGAGGTTCATTGAGTACATGCCGTTTGATGGTAAGATTGTTAGCTGAAGCCTTCATTGTACACTTGTTACAGGTTGTAGGATAATTGGCACGGTTGTAAAGGTTACAGTTTCTGACCCAGTTCTCTAATCGTATTAGTAGTGCAGATTATTATCTTTCCAGGTCAGTGAGACGTTGTTTTCCTCAGGATTTATTTTCATAACACATTGTTACGTTTCCAATTAGTTTTCTAGGAGCAAAAGGGAAGTAATATTTTTAAGCACAAGTTAACAGCAACAAAAAGTTAACTTATCTGAGTCCCAGTACACAATACACAAAGTAAGATGAATTATAAATGTATTTACAATAAATTAGTGATAACATTAATACAGTGGAAAAAGAATCCTAAACAAACAACTCCAGAAAAAGAAAAGGAAATGAAATGAAGCATGTTCTTCAGGAGCGGGTAAAGCCAAAACAACAAACAAAAGACCACTACCTGGTAGAAGGAAATCTAATTAACCTACAACAATAAATACAAATAAACAACAGAACTCTTACCTTACTTCCTAACTAACAAAAACAAGAGAAAATGAGAATAAAAGAAAATGGCACCCAGCTCCCTACTGCTCCAACACTCAACAGCGGGCAAACAACTCAAAGCTGTGCACTACAGTCACAAGACATTTAAGACATGAGTCTTGTTTTAAGCTTAACACATCAAGCTGCCACTACAGCCATAACAACACACATAAGCTTTAAACACACCAACAAGAGCAACACACTGGGACTGGTAACAACAACATCAGGCTCTTGGGAGAAGAAATCTCTCCTCGTCTCTCTCTCCGGCTCTGCTTAAATACTGGATCCTCTTGCCACTGATGAGGAGCAGCTGGTAAGTCCCATTACCTAGATTAGGACAGGGAGGATCACAGGAAATTGGACAGAACATACAACAAACTACAACTCCCAAGGGGCCGTTAGGTCCAATGGCAGCACACACACACAAGCAATACATCAAAAAAATAACACTTACACATTGTGAAATACAAATGCCTACGTCCTGGGACGTAACACATGTAACACAGTCCACATTCTGGTGATGTTTTAGGCCAAGAATCGTTTGTCATATTCACCACTAAATTGGTGCAGAAACAAGTTTCAACTGCTCTTACTGGATTCTGGATCTTGCCCTGGAGGTTCAAAACTACAGCAATCACTCCAATAGCAAACTGACTGGAGATTGTGATCAATGGTGAGGTGTGGAAACAGTGACTCATCGAACTCACACGCCACACAAAGTGAAATTATGAATGATTACATAGACTCCAATTTAAACAACAAAAAGGCTTGTTTTAAACTATTACATTTTTATTTCACTTTTTCATTGTAAGGCTCAGAAAGGTTGAGATAAGCATGGGAGAAAATTCATTAAAGGATTAGGTCACTTTTAAAACAAACTTTTGCTGATAATTTACTCACCCCCATGTCATCCAAGATGTCCATGTCTTTCTTTCTTCAGTCGAAAAGAAATTAAGGTTTTTGATGAAAACATTCCTGGATTTTTCTCCATATAATGGACTTCAATGGGACCCAAACGGTTCAAGGTCCAAATGACAGTTTCAGTGCAGCTTCAAAGGGTTTTAAACGACACCAGACGATGAATAAGGGTCTTATCTAGCCAAACCATCGCTCATTTTAAAAAATAAATTAAAAAGTTTAAGTTTTATAAGTACAAATGCTCGCCTTGCTCTGTTCTGTGATGCGTGTTCGTGACGTCACGTAATCGTCGAACTCGTTCATCAAAATGAACGAATCTTTTTTCGAGTCATTTCGTTCATTCAAGTGGCTTTGAACGTTATACTTCTAACTGCCCAATTCCCCGAACACATCCACCTATGCAATCTTGATCATATTCTGAATAAAGAAATCATTATAATGCAGTCAAAAATAATTTACAGGGAACATAAATAATTAATTTACCGAGTCTTTCGTTCATTTGTCACGTGACAGACGCAATGAACGGATCGTTCATGAATGACCATCACTAGAACAGAGTCATAACAGAACAGAGCAAGGCGAGCATTTGTGCTTATAAAACTTAAACTTTTATATTTATTTTTGAAATGAGCGATATTTTCGCTAGATAAGACCCTTATTCATCGTCTGGTGTCGTTTAAAGCCCTTTGAAGCTGCACTGAAATTGTCATTTGAACCTTGAACCGTTTGGGTCCCATTGAAGTCCATTAAATGGAGAAAAATCCTGGAATGTTTTCATCAAAAACCTTAATTTCTTTTCGACTGAAGGAAGAAAGACATGGACATCTTGGATGACATGGGGGTGAGTAAATCATCAGCAAAAGTTTTTTTTTTTAAAGTGAACTAATCCTTTAACAAACTATGACGTTTTAGATTCATTTTCTTTCTTGTTTTGTAGTTGCAGTTGTAGTGAAACACTCCAAGTTTGAGTTAAATATGAATATCTTTCTTCACACTTTGCCTTTTTAAATACAGGGTCATTTCATGTCAAATCAGCCAACATTTTGGAAACTACTCTGGCTCATATTTTTGGTTTTATATCTGAAGAAAAACAAACATAAATAGCGACAAAAGTCAAAATATTAAATGTCATGGATGCAAATTTATGGAGTAATCCAGTATTTTGTAGAGGGGTCAGATGACACTTTTCCCAGCCTTTGGGGGGAAAACACAAGATGTGCTTTTCCCCATTATTGAACTGTGACTGTTGGCATATAATGCAACAAAGATTGATGAAGTAAACAGATTTTACTAATAGACCTACCAATCTCTGTGTAAAAATAAAATAATGATGCTGCCATCTTTCTAAAGTCATTTAAAGTCACCTCAATGTAATTTGGCTCCAGATGAAAATCTCTGTCTTTCACATCTTGTGTCTTTTTCAGAAATGATCAAAATTTGAATGAACATGATCTGCCATTTAATCCATGTTTGGAGAAACCATTTCTACATAGAAAATGTAAATCAGTTGCATTTTGCTTAAAGGATAATTCGGGTATTTAGCACGTTGAGTCTATTTTCTAGTGTGTTTTGGATGAGCTAGAGTGGTGGACACAGAAATGTTGACGATGGGTCCTGTCTCGACTTTTTGACTCTTTTAGGATCGCCTCTGAGCGCTTCGGAGTGGCTGTCTATGGGCACAGTTTTGAAAACGAATGTTAAGGGTTGTTTTAAGCACATGTTTGTGCATGCCCATAGACAGCCACTCTGAAGCGCTCAGAGGCGATCCTAAAAGAGTCAAAAAGTCGAGACAGGACCCATCGTCAACATTTCTGTGTCCACCACTCTAGTTCATCCAAAACAAACTAGAAAATAGACTCAAAGTGCTAAATACCCGAATTATCCTTTAAGCATCTTTATACACACACCGGCTGTCTCTGTAGGTAACAGATGGAACTTCAAGATGATGGTGAGCTTTCAGGAGATGCTGGACTGTATAAAGCAAAAATGGCCCAATCTGGAAGCTGTGCCTGGAGAGGAATCCGACACAGCCAAGGTCAGGCCAGCTCCAGACTGATAAATACATCACAGGCCATGAATCATTCTCAATGTCAAATTCTCATTGGAGCTAATTATATTTTTGTTTTGGCTCATGCTGAGGTGATTTCCAGTGTTAATGTGCAGTTATTATCCATTGGTCTGTAAATGTTTTGTAACTTTCTCACGTTATTAATAGTCCGAAAAGCTTTTATCAAAACAGTCCTTTTGCAATCTTGAAGCCCTCATGTGTGTATTTCTGTGTTGTGCGTTCACAGGCGTTTAGAGTACCAGGATTTCGAGGCCAGCTGGGCTTCATTACCTCCATGTCAGACCAGTTCTGTGGTTCCTGTAACCGCCTGCGCATCACGGCCGATGGCAACCTGAAGGTACATGTGTGCTTGCTGTTCCTTACACACCCTTATGCTTCTCACCCAGTTGTCTATGCTGTGTTTTATATATATTTGTGTGTGTGTTGGCATGCTATTAGGTTTGTTTGTTTGGGAATTCAGAGGTGTCTTTGAGGGATATCCTGCGCTCCGGAGCTCCTGAAGAGGAACTACTTCACATCATAGGGGCAGCAGTCGGGAGGAAGAAGAAACAGCATGCAGGTAAACACACAGACACACACACACACACACACACACACACACACACACACACACACACACACACACACACACACACACACACACACCACACACACACACACACACACACACACACACACACACACACACACGGCGGTGTCTGAAATCGCCCCATATACTCTTAAATGGGGCACTATTTGAGGGAACAGTGGATATTATTGAGCTCTCTCATTCAATCCCATACTGTGGGAATTCGCAACTCGCAAATAAGTGTACAAACAATGTATGCTCAACTCTAGAGAATACCCATCATGCACTGTGAGAGTCGTGCGCTAAATGAATTCCCGTGTTTGACCAGAAGATGGCGTCGCAGCTCAATCATCCATTTTCCAAACCGCTGGTCTAATGTAGGTCAAAGCCGGTCTACGGAAAGCCTGGGCACTTCCTATTAGCCCCGTTGTATCATCTTTGGTTGCAGTTCCATTCGAATTCCACTGGAGGTGATCGCGAGCGAGCGCAGAATGAATGGGAGTCTATGGAGCTAAACGGCTAAATGTGTCTCTTTCTCCTGCTTGTCATTGAATAAACGTAGATTTTATTGTTGATTCCGCAAGTTCAAAATAGATTATAGGCCAAAAGTCGAATGAACGAGTACTTATGCCCTTTCGATTTCTTACATGTAAGGACGTTGTTGGCTGGAACACGCTAGCATTCTGCTATGTGTGACGTCATCACATGTTTGAACGGATTTTTATAACAGATAAGTGAACTTAAAAATGCAATTTTCAGCAGAGTGTATTAACTTTGCCCTCCCTTTTGAATGCAACTTTCAAATTACTTGACAAAAAATTATATCCTGAGAAAAGTGGATTTCTGGGGGTGAAACCCCATAGACTCCCATTCATTCTGCACTCGCTCGCGAGCGCCCCCGCATGGACAGAGACGTGTTACTGCAGCCAGTCCAGAAACCGGAAGTAACCAGACAGTGCCAATTCTCTCCTTATTAGACATTCTCTGTGTAGGTACAGAGTAATCATACAGGTATACATTTATTTTTTTATTATTACATCGTTTAATTAAGGTTTATACATGCTAGTTCAAGATACATATTTGTATTACTACTGGAGCTGCCAGTTTGTTAATTCTTTTGCAAAAAAATATTAAACGGCAAGCTCAAACTATGCAAAAGCAGCATCACATCCGGCTCACTCAGTGTCTGAAGTCACTCACTAGTTTTCATTCACTCCTTCAAGTGGACTATATTAGTGAACTAGTGTAGGGAATAGTGAATGAGGGTATAGGGGTGATTTTGTACACAGCCACACACTCTTGTCATGTTTTTTATTTTTTTATTTCAATTTTATTTTTAATATAACTTTCTCTCTTTTTTTCTTCCTTAGGGATGTTCAATATATCTCAGATGAAGAACAGGCCGATGATCCTCATTGGTGGGTGACACAGCTGTACGTAATACACTTCCCACATTTAATCGTGTTCACTCGCAGGGTTAGGGGGATGGACCAGCAGAAGTTTGTCAAAGCAGAACAAATTGTTTGCAAAGTACATGCCAAGTCAAATGAACAAAACAGTATTGTTATTGCATGTAGTATGTGATAAACAAAAGTGCGATATGAATGCATTTACAATTTAACTTTTTTAGATAATTTTTTAAGTACAAGCAACCTGTCTATATTTTTGTTTTCCATAAAAATATTTTACAAAATTTGAACTGGGGGTGTGCGATATTGACAAAAAATAATGATTTTCTGTGAAGCCGTGAATTATGCTGATTCACTGAGACCTGACATCAGGTTTGTGTTTTTTCTATGCATGAGGTTTTGCTGCATTTGCACAGTTGTGCCCAGCAGGGGTCACCAGCGTGTGGCGTTTCCAACACTTTAAAACAGGGAATCATTTTGCGACGCAATTGGTTCAGTTCCTCCCAGCACTATATACTGCAGTAGCTTTGTTAATAAACCATTTTAGTTGGCAAAATGGAGCAAAAATAAACTGTGAATTGAGAGTCCTCACACATTTAAGCTAAGCTCACGCTACAGTCTCCTGTCTCACACATTATCCCTGACACCAATATTTAAACTATTCACAAAAGATGAAGCACTATCTGTGTTTTTCAAAGCTAGTGACACACTCAATCATTCGTAGATGATTTATATCGCACAAGACGCACACCCCTACCAACAACCAACATTTATTGTTTATTAGCCACTCCTGTTCACTCAGGTAAACATGTGTCCATTTCCCAGATTTCCAGCAGTGGAGGATTGACGTTCAGAAGTTCAGTAATGTTGAATGTGTGTGTCCTTGTTCACAGGTGGAGATCACAGCTGGCGTCTTCCTCTCATCCACAGCACTGATCCAGCAGTCTCTTTACCACATTACACTCAACACTTCACTAGTAATGTCCATCAGGACGACACAAGCACTTCTGTTAATGATGCACAAGGCTTGACTCATTTTCATAGAAAGGATAATCCCATGATGAGCATTAATAATCTAAGACACATGCGCACAGCCTCATTGGCACTTTGCAGTGACGCGATGACCGAATGTCATCGTCAGGAGAATCCTGGCGCCTCAAATCCCCCTCCTACACACATGTTTCCCTGGAGGTCTCGCTCAACACAGCCACAGTCCAAAACATTGTCTCCGGCCCCCCTTCTCAGTGCACTACTGTCCTCATACAGATTCAGAGATTCATCTCTGCAGTTTGCACGCCACTGCCACAAAAAAACAGGGTTTGATTTGAAAACGCCGCATACTGACGCACAATCATCCAGCTTTGATGGACCCTCTGATCGGTTGACCCACACTGATGCCCTGGGTAAAGCCTCCATGGTTAATGTGGGCAGTAAGGCGGTAACATGTCGCACAGCCACAGCTTGTGGTAAAGTCATCCTGGGTCCAAAAGCTTTTCATCTGGTGTGTGTCAACCAGCTCGCCAAGGGCGATGCCCTAGCGGTAGCACAGCTAGCGGGCATCATGGGTGCCAAGCAGACGTCATCCCTCATTCCCCTCTGTCACCCGCTTCCTCTGGACCATGTGTCCGTTTCCATCGAGCTGCTGGAAGAAGCGCACGCCGTCATCGTGAAGGCGACCTGCCAAACCACGGGCCGCACAGGAGTGGAGATGGAGGCTCTGAGCGCCGTTACCGTCGCCTCGCTAACTCTCTACGACATGTGCAAGTCAGTCAGCCGGGACATTACTATCACCGACATCAAGTTACTCAGCAAGACGGGTGGGCAGAGAGGAGATTTCCATCGCTGACCCGAACACACTTCTGTGTGAATGTAGCGTAGTTCTTCTCTCTAGAGCGATCAGTTCTACTCGAGCAAAATGTGCCTTCAGACGCCTCTAGCTGATCCACTAATAGTCCTATTCCTGTGTCTATGACCAGCATGAAATGTGATTTATTAGAGCAAGAATAATTTACTTAACACAAAGAATACTATATTTTGGTCTAGATTTATTTTGATAATAATGAGCAGCATTTTTTTGAGTATACCCATTTTGCTCTGAAAAGGTTTTTGCCAACCTGAGCAAAAATTTAGCAAAACTGTGATCAGGTTATTCATTTGATTTAAAGGAATGTTTCACCTAAAAATATGATGTTTTGAAAAATGACTCGTGGTCAGTTTTTTGTTTGTTTTCCCATAATGAAAGTCAATAGGGTTTAGTGTTGTTCGGACCCCAGTGTTAAAAAAAATATGAAGAAAAAAAGATTTTGAACAAGACAAGGGTCAAGTAAATAATGAAACTATACCTTTAAAACAAAATACAAATGACTGGAAAATGTAAAAACCTGGATTTATCAGCTCTTTCTGTTCCATCGACCTGAGGTCAATGGGTTCGGGGGTTAAATTCGGGGTTAAATGCCTGACATAAGGACTGTGAGTAATGTCAGCATGAAACAGAGGATGCACTAGTGTTCTCTTTTCTATTGTGACGTACAGTATATTCAAGTGAAACATTGTAGGGCAGGACTTGATTTTGTCCATCAAGAATTGATTGGATTGTTTTGGTTTATTTCATGAACCAAGCAGAGAATATCTTTTTTAACACTAGTGAAGCGGTGTACCGGACGGGCCGCCAGCATTTGTCAGAATGATCTTTTTTTTTAATTAAATTGATAAAATTTACAATGTATTATTTGCTCCATATTTTAACTGCAATAAAAAAATGTTTTGGTAGCAAAATACTTTTTTTTCCTGTCTTGGTCAATTGTTATGGATACATACATTTACTTTCAGCACTTTGTGCTTGAACCCCTAATAATTCTAAGGATTTGTAAAACTGATCATGCAAACCAAACTGTAAGTGCTAGAGACTTGAAACCTAGCCAGATGGTAGGCCTAAATTTGGGGAGAATCAGAGTATGACCCCGATTGGCCCATAGGTGGCGATACAGCAACCACACGAAATTGCTCATAACTCCTAAACCGTTTGACTTAGACTCAAGGTTTGGCTCAAGACGGACAAAATCTACATCTCCAATTTTGATTTAGGTAGGAAAAATTTCTGCTATGTCGAATTTTTGTCGAGTTGGCGCTATAACGGTTAAAAAGCTTTGAAAACAATGTATTTCCTGGTAAATTACCTATATTGGCTGTAAATGGTCTTTTCCATCTATTATGTCAGTGGATAAATGCTTGCTAAATAAAACTTAATGTCTTTAATGCTTATGTGCTTAAAGGCCTTAAATGCGTGAACCCCGCTAAATGCTGCTTGCAGCTTTAATTTAACTTATTACTGTAAAGTCATGCATATAAACTGACTTGCTAGGACTTCTTAATGTTGGCAGTTTGTTCAGAAGAGGGCAGTGTTACACCGTGAGAAACTTCATCATCTGTGAGATCACTTCTTCATCACTGAATGAAAGGAAGACTGTTTGCCTGGGATATTCATAGCACAACGTTAGACACATACGTGATTTAAGAGCCAGCTGTACAGGAGTGTAAATCAAATAAAAACAATTATGCAGATGTCAGTGAAACAAGTTTATTTTTACTCTACAAAATGTCAAATGGGAAGAGGGTCAGGAGGGTTTGAGGGTCAAACCATAATGTGTAAATCAGTGATGGGCAACTTCTGTCCTGGAGAGTCAATATCTTGCAGAGTTCACCTCCATTTCTAATGAAACACTCCTGAACAAGCTAACCCAGCTCTGCGCGATCACTCGAAAGCTTTTATCAGGGCTGGATCTGAACTATACAGGACACTGAAGTTACCCATTCCTGGCTTGCCATTCTCATACAAACTTTCTGACAAATATCAATCACTATATAGTTAAATTTATACCATTTCTGTCATAATGTTGTGTATAGGCTACATACAAAATATAGCAAACTAAATAAATAGAGCTTCAATTTACAGGGGAAAAAATCATTTCCACATTCTTCAGACTTTAATTCTTGTTTCTATGATGGTGTACAAAAGATTTGAGAACTATACATCAATTGTGTCAAATCAGCCTTTAAAATTGTGCATTTGGCACACTTACAACCTCAAAATCAGGGGTGGAGCGTTTCATGTCACAGATAATAATAATAATAATAATAATAATAATACACTGGTATTATCAAAGAAAACACACTATGCACAACTCGAGCCAATAGGGAAAACATCAAGTGCATTATTGGACCAAGCAGAAGTGTGAGGCAAAACATTCTCTTTCAAAAATATCTAGATATAAAAGTGAGTGATACATTTAGGCAGTTTTTCTTGCTGTATTCAGATGCAGTTTGATTACAATGACTGTCTTATACAGTATATTTTCTTCGTTATAACATGTATAGAAGATAAACAATCAATTATCCTTACCCTTCATATCACGGCCCATATCATATCGATCAATATTCAATCCAACAAAAGGTTAAGTGTTATAAAAAAAACAATGGAACTTGGATTATTGGATAAATTTACACCTATTTACGAAGGCCTGATTTCTTAACTACAAAAATATACTTACATTTTCATTTTTTTTATCAGCCTTTGGCTCCTCAGGTTTGTGGTGCAGGAAAAGTTTGTCCTACAAAAAAAGTGCATCAAGCAACTATAGCTACATCTTTTCCTTTCTGTTTTGGACAATCAATGACCAAATATATATACATACATACATACAAAAAAATAATAATAATACAAATAATAATACTGAAGATTTGAATACTCTGTGGATCTGGAAAGACAGGACACCAACGTGTCTGCAAATCCAGTCCTCTCATGACAAGAACAAAAAAGACGCAAAGGAAATAAAATAGCCCAAAACACCCCGATATTAATTTGGCAAGGGGATCATCTCTTTTAGATAATTAATCAGATGTAAGATTATTAAATTGTCCAACAAAGTATATGCCTTCGTGCGCCCTGAACAGTAAATTGTGCAAACCCACATTCCTAATTGTGCGTGATCTCAAATGAACCGGCTCAAGCTTTAGGACTTTGCCGTAAGATCTCCATGGGGAATCACTAAGAAGTGCAATCAAACTAATTACAGTTAAAGCTAACTGAAACGGTCAGATTTAAATAGGCAATAATTGTCTTTTTCTAAATGTTCTAGACAACCCTCTGTGCTCTTTTCACCTCAAACCAAACAGATCTTAAGCACAACTGTTGTACAAATCCAACAGACTCGTAATAAGTGATCAAGTCATTAGTCACAAAACGTGTGAACAGATGGGACTGCAATTTGGTATATAGGTACACCATTGACAAAATATACATAAATATACACCTTTCAATTATTAAATCTAGATAAGTACACATAAAATAAGAGCTAAATAACAGCTAATGCAAGTGAGAAAAGAGAGAATGACAGCACTGGCCCTTTGTAATGGCACTTGCAAGCTTAGTGTTGAAACTTGTGTTATTTTGGACTGTTAATAAATTATCCCACTGGCTCAATGAAATATGGATCCATTCTCTCATACAGACACCCATCTTGTTTCTTAAGCAGGGTCAGGGGGCGCAGCTGTACCCCACAAAAATGGGAAATTAGCACCATTTGTGTCTATATTTAAAGGGATACTCCACTTTTTTTGGAAATAGGCTCATTTTACAACTCCCCCAAAGTTAAACAGTTTTACCGTTTTCGAATCCACTCAGCCGATTTTCTTATATTTAGAAGAATATCAGTAAACAGACAGTTTCTGGTCTCATTGACTTCCATAGTAGGAAAAAATATATACTATGGAAGTCAATGGGACCAGAAACGGTCTGGTTACTGATATTCTTCTAAATATCAGAAGATCGGCTGAATGGATTCGAAAACGGTAAAATCAACTGTTTAACTCTGGGGGAGTTGTAAAATGAGCCTATTTCCAAAAAAAAATGGAGTATCCATTTAACCGTATCTTAAAAGATCAACACAATCAAATGATACAGAACGCCCACTGTGAGCCCATGTGGACCGATGACAGGAGGCCTACAAATGCCTGTCGCATGCTGTCCTTAAAACAGTAGGATACCTCTTTAGAAAAAAAAGCTTTCATCCATAATTGACCATCTCAGTGGACTCTACATCCGTTCTTCAGATGTTTGCACTCACCGCTTTAGCATTGCCTTCACATCTGTGTCTGTATCCAAATCAGTGGCTTCTCGTCTGGTGTCTCTTCTCTGCCATATCATGCCAACTACAAGGTCATTCTGTGTACATCTGCAACCTTTGTCCTGACTACAGCTACTTAATATACATGTTTAAAAATATGCACAATATATAATAAACAAGAAAACTAAAGTGGGTTACATAATGTTGTCCTCAAATTAAAAGGTCTAAGTCTGAAATTCGGTGGAAATCTCTGAGATTTAGGAGATAACTTTTTTTTCAGACCTGGAAAATATCAGTATGTGTACCTAGTGTTTCTTATTAAACATTTCGATATATGTGAGGCATCATTCTGTGTAAAATAATCAAGGCCCAAAGGTTCAGTGTGTTAACCTGAAAAAGACACATGGTGTACTTGCTCATTGCTAACCACTTCTTTAAACAAAACGTCATTGTCCCTTACTTCCTAAGAGCATTTTGGATAAAAGCTGCGGTTGTAGAGGACAGATAAGACCATTTATGACCGATTCAAGGTCACAAAAGTATTCCAGTAACAACCTGATGGAGATGTATTATTGTGTTACTTTGGTGTACCTTGAAGCGTTCAAAGAAAAAGCACTAAAAACGAAATAAACATGAAATATGAGAGTGGGTCTGCTTCTACATATAAATACATAAATGCCATGACAATCCTATGGGCTCTTTAACTGTTTGACACAATGTATGTAAAGGAGCTCGAATTTCTGCATTCATAATGTCACAATTCTTCTGGTTTTGTATTATTCTCTGTTATTCTCTGGTCAGAATCTCCATCCAGGAGATCCTCGGGATCTATTAATGTGTAGAGGCACTTGGGGAATGAGTATCCCAACCTATAAGGCTGCATCCACAGTGTTACATTTCATATGTGGTAATCCCAACATCTAGCTTTGAACAATATTTCCTTTTTTATCTCCATTTTCATGTTTAAGAAGGACCAGCTGCATCCTTTAAATCAAAAAGCACAGTTGGATCCGAAGATTAGAGGTACCAGATTTCCAAAAATGGGACTTTTTTTTCAATCTCCCAAAGTTAGAGCAAGGGAATGGGCGGCTGAGAAAGGACAATAACCTGGACTTGACAAGTGATCCTTCTTGTATTGTGAGACCTCGCAGCGCCAGACTGCTCTTCTTGAACTTGTTGGACATCAGGTTGTGCATTTGGCCACAAAAACCAATCGTAAGATGTCAGTTTGAGTGTACATGACAGAAGGAAGGAAGACTGAGAAGCAGAAACAAGAGGAGAGAGATTGCAGGGTATCCTTCACATAGGTGTATTTTACAGTGAGCCTGTCCATCTTTGAGCTTGTCACTTATTACTGGTCTGAGCAAAATGTAAAATATAGGGCAGTGTACAACATTTCAGAAGAGTCCCCCGTCAGTCTGTGAGTATAGGAAGTCTGGTCTTCTTTCGACTGTATTCACTGGGGTCAATAGTTCACCTTGGTGACTGGTCTTTCACGACCCCCTCCATCCACCAGCTGGTTGACCGAGCGCTTGCGGTTGCGTTTAAGTTTCGAGTCCTTGTCAAAGACTTCACCTGAGCGAAGCGCCGACACAAGATCATCGAACTCTCCCACCTCTTCTGACACACTGCCGCCCACGCTTTTCTTCACTCGTCTCTCTCGTTCCCGCTGGTCCTTCAGCTGGGATGGATAAATGAACAGACAATGTTAAATACCTGTGATCATACAGGGTATCAGCATCATATTGTCTTTTAAGTACATATAAACACTAATCAGTGGATATCCTATTCATATGATAGCGGTCAATCTCGAAAAATGTGCTATGGTAATATGGCAGAGCTGTTCTGAGGTGATTCATGGTCTCATGAGTGACTACAACAAATAAATCTGCATTTGGGTCCTGCTACCAATTACTCCCGACTACATCGCTGCTGTCTTCACGTATGGAATGGTTTTCCTCATACAACATGTGTGAGAAATGTGCTTGTTGAAGTGCATGAAACTTCATGTGTATGGTAAAAGTGACAAAGCTGTGGATTTTCATGTCCTAACAGTTATGATTTATTATATAATGTTGATGGATTTGTGTTTTGTTTCGCATGAGGCAGAAAATTTAGAAAAAGAGCCCTGCAGAAAAGCCATGCATAATATGATGTTATTTAATTGCAGCAAGCTTTTTGAAGGTGTCATCGTGACATGTAGGACATTGTACCATTTAAAACATCCTGCATTTCTCATAGCTTAAAATTAAAGCAAAAAAAAACATTTATTTAAACCAAAAACCAAGTTCCAAAAGCAGCTTGTTTGGATGTTGGGAGCTTTGAGACATCTCAATGGCAAATATATCTGGATATGAAGCAACTGCCTCTGAAGCAAGAGACCAACGCCTACATTTCTGCACCATTGGTCGTGTCAATGGCTATGGCTGCAATTTATTTGGAATATTGGCTATCACACAATTCAGTTTAGACCGTGTTTGCATCTCTGCCTTGAGAGGGACCCAGCAAGAAATTAGTAGTAGTTTTAAGTTGTCAGCCACAGCCAGCATTATTGATAATTTTCACAAAACTTTAAGGACCCCTAGAATATGTTGTTGTATGAATACCCATTCATACAATATCCATACAATATAACAAAAGAAAGAACAGAGAATCTGCTTTAAAAAAATAAATAATCTAGCATTATTCATGCATTTTTTTTAATCAACACTTGAATATGGATAAATTTCATTACAAAAAGCAACATTTTGAACAAAAAGCTGAGAAAATCAAAAAACAATTCAAAGACTACAACATGCTTATAACTTGTTTCTGCTCTTTTGCCTGTGTTTTGATCCAGAGATTTTGAACTCTTTCAGAAGATGCGTAATAGCGCCCCCATCATATAGCAGTGAAAACATGGCGTCAATTGCGTGGGAGCAACGTCTCATAAATGACAGAATATTCCGTCAATGGTGGGGAAAGAGTTAACAATGTCCTGGATTGTGTCAGAGGATTATATGTGTGATTGGAACATTTTACTGCAGATTATTTTGTTGGGTTGACAAAGAATACTTATATATAAAATACTTTTTTCTAGGCATTGACGCAGCGATCCAGTGACAAGCCTTAAAGCTGACAGCCCCGTTTTTGTGCACAAACCTTTACCAACAATATAAGTAAACCTTATATATACTAAAAAAAGGAACATAAAATGATAATAAAAAGGCATGTTACAGCTCACGAAAACCAGCTGTTAAAGATTAGAGGCTGCAAAGACAGAAGGGCCTCCAAGCTAGTGTGAAATTATCCAGATGAACTTTATCTCTGGATTTTGAGTATTGCTGTTTCAGTAAATGTGTATTGTACCATGGCCTCCATGCGTATTCTCCTCTCTTCCTCCTCCTTGCGTCGCTGCATGTTCTCCAGGTCGTGCCGGGCCTCGCTGAACGACTGCAGAAAGATGTCAAAGATTCCAAAGAACTCATCCGGCTGCATGCGACCTTCCTCCTCTCCAAAATGCTTCAGAGACTTGGAGGAACTGGAGTGAAGAGGAAAGAGAGGAGAGTGATAACCTAATCAGGATAAGCGTCTACTTAGGCTGAGAAAAAAGAAAGAAACTCAAATGAGTGGAAAGGCATGAAGAGGAAAAAAATGCAACATATTGAGTAACCTGTGAATTGGATATTTTATTGTGTACCATGTTTGAGAAGGTAGCTATTGGCTAAGGCTGGGTAATACACACTCTCAAAAAAAGGTACGAAAGCTGTCACTGGGGCGGTACCCTTTCAAAAATGTACACTAATGCCCCGTTTCCACTGAGCGGTACGGTACGGTACAGTTCGGTACGGTACGCAATTATTTGCGTTTCCACTGTCAAAAGTTGTGAATGGTACCAAAAAGCCGAACCGTACCGTTCCACTTTTTGGGTACCCTTCCGTTGGGGTACCTAGCACAGTGGTACGGTACTAAAGGGTGGAGCTAGACTCACTGCAGAACGTTGATTGGTTGACAGAGTATCGTCACTTGCGCGTGCTACAAGGGGAATGACAACATAAGAAGCGCCATTTTTTAATATACAGTTGGAATAAAATACTACGGTTATTCTTTCACGAAATCTAGTTTTAAGAGTTTTTCAGGCGAGAAGTTGTTTAAAGCTCAAATCTGTGGTTTATTTATAATGATTTATGATAATTTGATCCATTCCCGGCGATCACCGGACGCTCGGCGATCATGTTCCCCGCCCGGAACAGCCTTTCCTCGGCTGGTCATTCTGAGGTATGCCGCTGGCTCTGTAGCAGCTAGTGGTAATTCGTCTTGTGTATATCTAAGGGTGATCTTTGGTCTCGTGAATCGATAATTCGTTCCCTGGCCAATCGTTTTGGCTGAGGACTAAGTTAAGTTTCATATAATTTAGGCTATTTAACTTTTCCGTTGTAACGTTAACGTTAGACTAGCGCTGAATTTGTATTTTGACTGAATTGTTTGCTTTATATCTTATTGTACAGCTTCTTGTAACGTTACCTTCTACTTATACTTTTATAATGGCTATTATTAATAAAACTGAAATTTAACACAAAGAGATAGGTTTGAATTTTGTCATTATTTATTTTATTACAAGATTATCACTGTAATGTTGTTTATTGCAGCATTTGTACGAATGCATATTGTCTGGAATATGTTTAATATTTTTTGAAATTTAAACGAAAAGATGCAGGGTTGTGTTTTATATTTCGTTTTGTTATAAATAGGCTAACGTTATACATGCAGTGAATAATATAATCAGGTCTATGCCGAACCACACTTGTGTGCCTATAATGTTTAAAATGTATTTAAATGAAAACGAAAAGAGGCAGAGTGGTGTTTTATAACATATTTCGTTTTTGTTGCCTAAAATAACATGCAGAGCGAGCCGAGTGACGCTTTCAGAACGCGCTGTTCAATTTAGAAAATTACCGGACTCGCGTCCTCGGGACTCCTTCTGCTGAGAACTTTGCGTACTTGGTATTGAGAAATGCCTAATGTCGGCAACTTCATATGATAAACATGCCGAGAAGCAGGGACAAGTTCTGCTGTATGCCATCCATTTGTGTTTACTTTCTTGGTGTTCGCTTCTTCGCGCGAAAATGACGTTGATCGCTTATTTCCAGCAAACGCCACGCCTATCAAGTAGGGTACTGTTGGCAGTGGAAACGCTAGCCGGATCATGGTTTACTGACCCGACCCGACCCGAACCGTACTGTACCGTACCGTACTGCTCAGTGGAAACGAGCCAATATACATATTAGTCCTAACTGGTACATGTTAGTACCTTTTGAAAGGGTACCTCCCCAGTGACAACTTTTGTACCATAGACATCTCTTATACATACTTAGACATCTCATATACATCTCTTAAACATCTTCTAGACATCTCCAAGACATCTCCTGGACATCTCATGGACATCTCCTGGACATCTCATGGACATCTCATATACATCTCTTAAACATCTCCAAGTCATTCTCTAGACATCTCATGGACATCTCATTTACATCTCCCAGACATTTCATGGGCATATCATAGACATCTCCAAGCCATCTGCTAGACATCTCATGGACATTGCATAGACATCTCATGGACATCTCAAAGACATCTCCTAGAGATCTGCTAGACATCTCATGGACATCTCCAAGACATCTCATATACATCTCCAAGACATCTCAAGGGCATATCATAGACATCTCCAAGCCATCTGCTAGACATCTCATGGACATCTCATGGACATCGCATAGACATCTCAAAGACATCTCCTAGAGATCTGCTAGACATCTCATGGACATCTCCAAGACATCTCATATACATCTCCAAGACATCTCATGGGCATATCATAGACATCTCCAAGCCATCTGCTAGACATCTCATAGACATCTCATGGACATATCATATACATCTCCAAGACATCTCATAGACATATCATGGACATCGCATAGACATCTCAAAGACATCTCCTAGAGATCTGCTAGACATCTCATGGACATCGCATGGACATTTCATGGACATATCATATACATCTCCTAGACATCTCATGGACATCGCATAGACATCTCAAATACATCTCAAAGACATCTCCTAGAGATCTGCTAGACATCTCACGGACATCTCCAAGACATCTCATATACATCTCCAAGACATCTCATGGACATATCATAGACATCTCCAAGACATCTCATATACATCTCCAAGACATCTCATGGGCATATCATAGACATCTCCAAGCCATCTGCTAGACATCTCATGGACATCTCATGGACATATCATATACATCTCCAAGACATCTCATAGACATATCATGGACATCGCATAGACATCTCAAAGACATCTCCTAGAGATCTGCTAGACATCTCATGGACATTTCATGGACATATCATATACATCTCCTAGACATCTCATGGACATCGCATAGACATCTCAAATACATCTCAAAGACATCTCCTAGAGATCTGCTAGACATCTCACGGACATCTCCAAGACATCTCATATACATCTCCAAGACATCTCATGGACATCGCATAGACATCTCAAAGACATCTCCTAGAGATCTGCTAGACATCTCAAGGACATCTCATGGACATTTCATGGACATTTCATGGACATATATACATCTCCAAGACATCTCATAGACATCTCATGGACATCGCATAGACATCTCAAAGACATCTCAAAGACATCTCCTAGAGATTTGCTAGACATCTCAAGGACATCTCATGGACATCTCATGGACATCTCATGGACATATCATATATATCTCCAAGACATCTCATGGACATTTCATAGACATCTCATGGACATCGCATAGACATCTCAAAGACATCGCATAGACATCTCCTAGATGCCTCTATACTCCACCATCCTACATATTCAATGCATTGTCAATCCCTGCTACCAAAACATAAACATGGATGCCAAGACAGGGAGATAAATCCTGTTCACTGTGAGTGCCCAGAAATAAAAAAAAATGTATTGGGCCATAAGCTTGCAATGATTGTTCAGAACTGACACAGCAGGCATTGGTACACTTTAGAGTTTTGGAACAAACATTCCAAAGCTGTTTCAATCTTGACTTAATAAGTTACTGCCCTGAGCTACATAATTGAATTGCACACAGATGCGGTGGCTGAACTTTTGTGGAGAAATAAATGTACATACCCAAAAAGGCAATCCACTTTTAGTGTGGTTTGGCATATCAAGGTGTCAGAGACCCTTGCTCCAAAAGCCATTTGAAGATCTGTCTGCCAAGAAAGAATATACCAAGCCTTCATCCACAGTAGATTTGCCATGGGGAACTCATTTATCTCAGTTCTAACTGTCATCTCTCTCATTGTGATTCTGGCCAAAGTCTTTGTCTCCTTCTCCGCAGCTCAGTGAAGCCACTAATTATCTTACGAGAAGTGATACTCCATGTGAAGTCAAAACGAGTCAGCCTTTATGGGGACAGTTAATGTTTAGTAATATTATTGATTTAACTGCACTGAATGAGAAGTAAATTTGAACTGAATTGAGCTGGATAATGACACTAACTTTGCAACACTGACTGTTGAACTGAATAATGACACTGTTGCCTTCTGCAGAGCCACGTTTAGCGAAATTTAACTCGTTTCATATTCATTAAACTTTGCAACTGACAGTTTTTGACTCTATTAGAGCTGCTTTACGACTGGTTTCATAATTTATTAATTTTAAAACACATCTATTTTGTATAAAGCAATATATAAATAAATGTGATGACTTAACTTAATCGTAAAACTGAATTAATAATTCTGGTTTCCAGCTTTAACCAGTAAGTCACACCATACCATTTAGCTGTCGATCTGCATCAGCAGACTATGGAAAGAAACTTATGTACTGTACATTTTAAGCTTCAGGTGCTGATAGTCCCAACAGCTCCTACACAAGTTACCAGTGCAGAGATCTTCAGCATCTTAGTGTTGACAGTCCTCCTCCCTTGTTCTCAGCCGTAGTGTTTGTGTTAATTTTAACCCACCTCAGGGGACAGGATTTCTTACAGGAGACTGAATTCTGACCCTTGGAGTGAGGCAGGAAGAAGTAGATCTGTCTGGAAAGCACAGGGAGGCCTTTGTGTCCTCACAGCTCATAGAGCTTCAGGGTCAGCCATTTCTCATGAAGTCCTACCAAACGTTTATGGCATTACTAAATAAATAACTTGAAAATGGTGGAAAGGGTTAAAGCGACGGTTCAGTTATGGGGAATGGAGTTCGGAAGTCAGTCTGCCCAGTGACTAAAACACATCCCTACTCACACTTTCCACCACCACAAAAAAAGATTGTTAACACACTCACATGCACACATCTTCAAAGTGTTCCCAATGGCTGTCAGAATGCTTCTCTTTCATGGAGTTGAGAGTTGGGGACATACCATAGTGGGGGTGGGGGTGAGACCAAGCCACATTTCAAAAGAAATAAATCTCCTCAAACCCCTGGAGAAAAAGCCCTGAGAAATTTAGGACCGGCTGCGGGATTCCCCGGGATGTTTAAGTCATCATGCCGAGCCAGGAAGAGTATACAAAGCCTTCTCTTTTCTCTCTGTCTTTTTCTTTCTGTCTTTCTTTCTCTCTCACTCCCTGTTCCTTCATCCTTCTAAGATATCAGGCCCCGGTCCATGCACAAGGTTGGCAGGGCTCTAAACGATGGAGACGGGGGTTGGGAAGGCCTGCCGGGCCCATCCTGAAAACACCAATCTGCACTCTACAATCCTCTCCTGTGACCCACTCAAAGACCCTGTTCTGCCCTCAACAATAACTCTGAGCTCATGTTGGGGAAAACATTTTCAGCCTTAGGCACTGAAGGAAAATCCAGGCCTTTTGTTTTCTCTCCCTCTCTCTCTCTGCCAAAGAACTTCTTTGTGCGATTGTATCTGGCTAAAATGAATCCCTTTCTTTTGGAATGGAGATGAGGAAAAGTATTATTAGGTTGGATATTAAAGGTTGGAGGTTATTGTGACTGAATTATTAAGAGAAGATGTTACCTTATCTTTGGCTTCATTGAGTAGTTCCTCGAGTTCAGAGAAGCTGAAGCTAGCGACTGTGATGAAGTCACTGACCACTGGGACAAACTTGTCTCCCCGATCACATGCTTGGCTCTGCTGGTATCGTAACTCCTAATGTAAACAGAAAATTATTATATATATATCTTTTTCATTTTTTGCTCCTCCTAAACTGTGCTCCTGGGAAATTCCTACTTATTCAGTAGGCAATATTTTTTCATTGACTGTTTATTTTACAAATGTATATTTTAATTAATTTCCAAATTATTTATTTCTAGTTTATTAAATATGAAGTAAAATAAATATAAATGATAAATATATCAGCTTTATATCGGCCACCGACTCTAAGATTACAATCAAAAAAATCCATATCGGTCAACCACTAGTTTTGAGCATCATATTTTACAATGTCTAGAAGATTCTTCGCTAGCAGAAAAACATTAAGTAGCTATAAAATATTAAATAAAGAGTATGTCAGCTATGTTTGAGGGTGTCTCTTATGAGAATATTTTTAACTGTTCACAGGAATAAATGATGGATGCTCACCGCCTCCAGAGCTTTCAGGCCGTTCCTGATGCTGAACACTTCCTTCTCCAGCTCAGCCAGACTGTGGGAAAATAACAGTGAGACAAAAACTGTCTCGAACCACACACTGATCCACAAAACTGCCTAAACACACACCACAAACAATAGAATGATAACAGTGAGTACATATGCAAGGTGGGACTCACTTGACTTTGGCAGCTTCTGGTACATTGAACAAGTCCTGTTGAATATTGAGGATGTCAGGGTAATTCTTCTCAAAGATCATGATCAGGTAATGCAACATGGTGATGTTCCTGTTGAAAATGCAATTAGACTAATTAATTATTTCAAGATTAAAGCAATGAAATAAGAAACAAATACACTCGTGTTATTAATTCAATCCAATCAAATCTTCTTAATGCAATTTATTCTATCAAACCTATTTGAAAACAGAAATGCATTTAAACATTGTATTACAAAACAGGACAAGAAAAAAAAAAGATATAATGCCTCATGCCTACATTTTTTTTAATTCATTGAGTGAATTCAGTTCAGTAAAATGAATTGTCAAAGGTAGCAGTGAAAAGGCCAAAAGATGCTTTGATTGAAAAAGTTGAACAAGCTAAAAATATCCCCAGATGCTCTTCATTGACCTCTGACCTGTCTATACTTGACTTTGTGTCCACGATCTTGTTGAGGCTGGACACTTTGAAACCATATGCGTTGCCCCTCTGTCCTTTGTTCATGAAGTTCCCGAATGCCAAAACCACTTCCAGAACCTGTGTCAGACGCTTGCTCTTCATCACCTCACGCGACGCACACAGAATAGCTAGAACAGAAATGAGGAAATGTATCAAAGATTTATCTGATGTCTACATATTGCTGAACACAAGAATATGGGTAACCAAACAGTTGATGGACCCCATTGACTTCTATATTATGGAGAAAATAAAATGGACCCATCAAATGTGTGTTTACTGGCATTTTTCAAAATCTTCTTTTGTGTTCCACAGAAGAAAGTAAGCCATACGAGTTTGGAATGACATGAGGACAAAGTAAATGATGACAGATTATTCATTTCTGGGTGAAGTATTCCTTTAAGTTATAAACAGGCCCACATGAACGCTCAGCAGATTTGTGCATAATTGGAACATCTGTCATTCAGAAAATTTGTACACATTCCCCAACATATGTGTTGTTTCTTAAATATTTGTATGCATCTTAATATTTATATTATGTTAGAAAGGGGTCACTTGCGCTTCAGTCTAGTTGGTGCTCACGGAACAGGACACAGAAATCTAAGAAAAAAGACCCAAGGTCTAGCTAGGACCAATGACTAACGTTTCGACGCCCATGCGCAAAACCCTGACTCTGAAGAAGACGCATGGGATTCGAAACGTTAGTCATTGGTCCTAGCTAGACCTTGGGTCTTTTTTCTTATATTTATATTATGCTTTCAACTACCAATAAGAATGTAGTACCTTCAACTCATTTTACCTCATGTAATTCCATTCCACATAAAGTGCAGAAAATGTGGAATAAGTTTAAGAGTAAATTCAATGCGATTCATTATACAAGATCAGAACCCACAGTAACGTCAAAATGAATCAACAAATGGTTTTGAAGAGCATCTAATTCTACCTCTTGCTTTTCTCAGTTCCAGTTTCCACAACTGAATCCATACGAAGCCTAGTGTGATATAATTGAACAATACTGGTACAAAACTGATGTTTAACATCACTATGTTTTTGTAAGTGTGTGAACTAGTCTCAACTCCAGTTTTGCCTCACAATTCCCATCATAGAGCTGCATAACAGCAGTCGCTCCAGCGGGAACAAGAAAGAGCATGCAACTTTGATGCTCGTCCACAATTTTCCCGCCGCCAGTTTCCCACAAAAAAAAGTTTTCCCGGAGGATCTTAGCCAAAGTTAGATTTCCTTTGCCTGGATGTTAAAACATTCAAAATGCCTTCCTGTTGACACATTTTAATGTGCAAGGATGGGCCAGAAAGGTTGATTTGTTTGTCTGTGTGGATGCTGCCCAAACTCTCCGCTCTATAAAGCTTAATTAGACACTGCTATCAACTTAGTCTTGTTGCTTGTGTTTTGTAGGCATGACATTGTCAAGTCAGGGAAACTATGGGATTTTAGCATCCTTTATCTTTTCACTTTGAGGTTGTGTAAATCAGTATGAGTTAAAGGTTTTATTTGTCAATATTTGAGGTGAGTGTGTGTACTGATAAATTTGAGGATAACCAATATGGTAAAGTGATCTTTTCAGTAAATATCAATTCAATTTAAATGTTGTTCTGTTTCTCACATAAAGCTATTTTATGGCTGTCTATCTCAATATGGAATCTATGAACAATTTTTCAATGTCCCTTTGTGTTCCACAGAGAATGACATGATGGTGGTTAAATGAGGACAATATATTTGTTTTGGGGTGAACTGTCCCTTTAAGGATAGCTGAAAGAGAGAGGTCTTGAACCAGAATTTGGCCTGGCTTATGTTCATCCAAAGTACTATGCACGCCACGACTCTTTCATGAAAAGCTTGAAACTCTTTGAAGAAAAAAAAGCAGTGTTTATGAGAACGACTCTCCCCTCTCAACATGTGCCAGCTTTCCAAAACAGCCTCGTGGAAACAGTGCTCTTTATTTGAACTGGAGATAAATTCAAGTAGAAGAGCCACACACTCACAAATACACCAGACCTGACTCATGCTCTCATATTCACTTCTCCCATATTTACAGGACAGTTTCTATCAATCACTTGAATGTGAGTTTCCGTTAATATGCAAAGAAAGACCTCCAGTAGCATCACACTAAACCTACCTTCAACCTTGGGCTTTGTCTCCGCTAGACGCTCGGCAAACTTCTTTTTGAAGAAAAGAGACTGGAGCCTCTGTTGATAGTGGTCGATTCTGGTGGAGAGAAAAAAGTCAAAACCATTCAGCTTCAGCCACTGGTTTGAATCCCATACTGGGTCACATGTCATCCAAATGGAAACAGAAAAATGTTGATTGTTTCCCCCTGCCCTGTAATTGCCATTATTATCAATGACATTTAATTTGATTTGATTACATTAAAGATCAAGTGTAAAAATAATGCAATACAATGATAAATAATCACATTATTATATAATATAGCTTATGTTTTTGTAATACAGAAACTTGTGTCCGCATTACAGTAAGGAGATATGGGGGTGGTGGTGGGGTGAGGTTCTTAACTCTTTCCTCGCCATTTAAAAAAAGCTCCATATATGCAGTATATTATATGCTGTTTAATGTTTGATGGTCCCTTTATTTTACATGTGCATAAGCAATGCTTCTATCACTTGTTTTTGCTGCTTATTTGCCTGTGTTTTGATTTGAAGATTCCCAACTCTTTAATTTTGTACTTGTTACCTACCGTATAAAAGTGAAAACATGAATTGGCAAAAAATTCCGTCAATGGCGGGGAAAGAGTTAATGTCATGACAAAACAATCTGAACACATTATATTTTTTAAAAACAATCCTGGTATGTATGCACTAAGTATGCAAGTCCAAGTTACCTTAACTTATGTAGGAAACATATACGACTTTGCAGGTGTCACGTTCTCCGTCTTCACCGTCCCGTCTGAGTCTCCTTCACTACACTACCCAGAATCCTCCTCGTTTCCACACCTGAACTCACTCCCTCATTATCCACCTGTCCCTCGTTATTATCATCTGTGTCACCTGTTTTCACATTATGTTTGATTCATGCCTGTATTTAGTTCCCTTGGTTCATTCAGTCTTTGTCGGTCAATGTTTGTTGTTAGCCCGTGTGGCGCCCGTGTTCCTGACTTTCTGCCTGTGTGATATATATATTAAAGTGATCTTTATCGATATTCCGGACCCCTCGTTCCTCTGCCTGAACCACACCGTGACAGCAGGTTTTTGCTTTGCAAAATGTCAATGTCGTTTATACAAGTACACATGCTGTTCAATCACGGCTGCATTCATGTACTTGAGTAAAGTATGTGTGTGGCCTTATTCATCTTTTCTGGATTTGCATGTTGCATAGATTTTCTGATAAATGACGGATCTCCCATGGTATGATATGACGTGAGATTGAACAGAGAATTTGGGGAATTTTAGACCACAGATATCTAGTGTGGCCTGTTTCTTTTGAGGTAAAATATGCTGGGGATAAAAAATCACTAAAGAAAATAATGACAAAATTAACTAAAAATCACTGCTAAACTTGGGTTGTTGCCTGCTTTGTCATTTATGCAATTCAATAATAAATCTTCTGATAAATAACTTTAATTTGTATTATTCTTCACTTTTTTTTTAAACCATTGTGCTCATCTATTAAGCTTCAATCATTTATCAGTACCTGCTCATCTCAAACAGGAAGCGGTCGGCTCGGGCCATTCGCTCAAGCTCATGTTTGTGTTCCTCCAGAAGGTCAATATCACTTTTCTCAGGAATAAACTTCAGCAGCTGTGAATGTACAATACATTTACACATACATAGTGTTTACTCATAAGCATTAAATGTACTAATCAAAAACATAGTCGTTTTTTTAATGACGAATCCAACAAAGCACTCACTTGTTCTAACATGTCTTTAGCCAGCTCTTCCCTCTCATCCATCTCTAGAATGGCTCTTTTTATCTCTTCATTACTCATTTTTAACCTGTATGAACAGAAAGGGCTTTCTTAATTCTGTAAATTGTTAATATTAAAGTAAAAACACAAACAGTATGTCAAATCATCCTATGATGGTTAGGTATGTCCCAACAATCAATGTACAATCAATCTTCTCTCCCCTTAGTTTTGATCAATAAAACTATCACAGAATACGGTCAATCTATTCCTGGCCTCATTAAGTCATTATGACTTGTATTAGCTAGCTTGTTTCTCCATCGCACTGGCACAGTTTTCTGTTTAAGCTCAAAGAAAAGCTCTGAATGTCTTTGCTGAAAAAAAGTTAAATGTTCAGTCAATAATCTTTACATTTTTTTAAATCAATTCCTGGATTTGGCTACATTAATTCACCTTTTCTTTGAAGTAAGATTACGAGGGCATGTTAATTGAAAAGAAAACCCATGATGGTCACGAATAAATCATTTAGAATAAACACAAATCCAGTATTCCACTAAGAATTGTCAATTTTGATTTTATAATGAATTTAAGAACTAGTCTGATCAACTATCAGTTAGCCAAGTGGCAATCTGTCTTAGTTTTCGGATTCAAATTAGAAAAATATATTTTTTTTATGTAACTAAAATAAGTTATGACCAGTTTTAACAAAAATGACTAGTAAGACAAGTCATTTTATGCAGTGGGTCACAGAACATATCAGTACACCGTCTCCTACTATAAACTAACATCTCAACAACATTCAATCAACATACAAATAATGTGTTGGCTCAAAAAAAAAAAATCATCTTTTTTTAAGTTATGACAACTTCAAATTAAATTATGTTAAACTAACAAACTATTGAGTTAGAAGAACTTTATAATTGGTAACAAACACAAAGTTGAATTCAAAGTTAAAATTTTAAGTTGATTACTCTAAAAAATGAAGTTTCTCAAACAATTTGTATTGTAGTTCCACGGTTTCTCAGACAAGGCTTAAATCTAGTCGTAGACTAAAACGCATGTTTGAGCCGTTTTAACTGAAAGCATCTTGCACTTGCATATCTTTAAATTCCAGTGCCGTTTTGTATCAAGAGATTCACACCGGTAATGTTGTTTTTCTAAGGTACGTTTATAAAAGCTACATAAATGTGCTAATTAAACTAAAGCCTAATCCTGGCTTAATCTAAACCCTGTCTGTGAAACCAGACCTAGAAATTCGAACTTGCACGTTGTGGTAACAGATCCTCGGAATTATTTTTCCGAGTTTAATAAGAATATCATCTGTTATCCAGGATATCCATTAACAAAATGCTAACAGTGCTAAATCAGGGACAAGTACGCACTTGGAAAGCAGGATGACACAGTTCTGGGCCCTCCGGCCGTCGATGACTGACAGCTCTTTGACTTTGCGTGAGCTTAGATAAAGGTCATCCATTGATCCCGTCTCTTTCTGCAGAAGAGGAGAAAACACACATCATCATGGTTGTTTGGATCCTCTTTATAATAATGAAATGTATAAAATAATTCTTGATTGAAAATTTTAATAAACAGATATCAACGATTAAAAACAAAACTTCAAGCAAGACAATTATTCCATTGCTGTTTTTAATAAACATTTATATTTTTTGGTCTTTCAAAACTGAATCCATCATTTCAATGGTTGCAGTGAGAATAAAACACAATATATGTCTCTCAAAAGCCCAGTATTCAGAACAGTCTGTCAGAAATGATCATGCAGCTGAAGAACCACAGATGCTTGAAAGAAGCTTGGCTGTTTCAGCGAGAACATTTACATCTATTTATAGGTTCAGACCGTTTCCTGTGCTGTGAATGTTCGATGAGGTTACACGGGTCATGTAACTCCACAGTGGTCCAAAGAAAGCACACTTCTAACACACAATTCTGTCTTAGCAGTAACATGAAGAATGCAGGCTAGGTGGAAGGTCATTTCTGCCCAAAACATGCCTCATCTACATTTTTGACATTTGTGTAATAATGTTCAATAATTAGCTTATTGTGCTAATTACAGTCATTTTGCCATTTACACTGTGCTATCACAGTAGTTTAGCTGATTCTCATAATTATGCACTAATTACTCACTCTAGGTGTTCGAGAAGAACAATTTTACTATTGCAAGATCTCATAAAGACTTAAAGGAAAAGATAAATAATAAAAAATTCATTTTCTGACATCATGTTGTTCCAAACTACAGAAGAATTTTCATGCTTCTTTCATACATCCAAATTATATAGTGATCAGAGGCCATCAAAGTCCCTATTCCTTTAAGATTTTAATTCCGACTGTCATATTAATACAGATTTCCTCTGGTGACAGTGGCCAAGATAGATGTAAAAGATACATGTAATTCAATAAGCTCTTAGGCCATTTTTATACCTGCTATTAAGATGCGTTTTGGTCGATCGGATCACAAGTAGACGAGGGAGACACATAAATCGGGTGTTTTAATCCCTCTTTTTTGTCTACTTCAACCAATCTGTCCTGATTTCTTCAAGGGGAGGGTCTATGGCTGGGTAAATGTATGGGCTTTTTCAGATCTTTCAATCTAAAGGATGCAATTTACATATGAACGTGAAAGGAGACAACGAAAAAACATACACAGAGAATCAGCTTTAGTTTCAGCTCTGAAGCCGCAAGACCAGCCGTGTGCGTGTTAGAAAACAGGAATGGTGAGAGAACATTGTGCTTGGTACGGTTTTAAAACCAAACTTTGGTCTTCAGCTGATAAAGTTATATCCCGTCTGGCTAGCGCACTTCCCATAATGTTCACACATTAGGTCAGTAGACTGAGAGTAGACAGTCTTTTTGTGGCTGTTTGAACACACTCGACCACATGAGCGTTTACACTACGAAAGCAATCCGGTCGAATGCATTTTTGACTACCTCTGGAAGTGGTCGAAAAATGGACAAGCTCAAACTATTTTAGACCCTGTTTACACCTGTATTTAGCGTCGCTCACTTGTGATCCGATTGACCAAAACGCATCTTAATACCAGGTGAAACAGCCTTAAAGGAGTAGTTCACTTTTTAAAAAACTTTTGCTGATATTTTACTCACCCCCATATCATCCAAGATGTCCACGTCTTTCTTTCTTCAGTCGAAAAGAAATTAAGGTTTTTGATGAAAACATTCCAGGATTTTCTCCATACAATGGACTTCATTGGGAGCCAAACGGGTAAAGGTCCAAAAGACAGTTTCAGTGCAGCTTCAAACGGCTTTAAATGACTCAAGACGATGAATAAGGGTCTTATCTAGGACCCTTCAGGTCATGACTCGAAAAAAGATTTGTTAATTTTGATGAACGAGTTCGAACAGGAGAGTCACGAACATCACAGAACAGAGCAAGGCGAGCATTTGTGCTTAAAAAAATTAAACTTTGTTATTTATTTTTTTAAATGAGTGATGGTTTCACTAGATAAGACCCTTATTCATCGTCTGGTGTCGTTTAAAGCCCTTTGAAGCTGCACTGAAACTGTCTTTTGGACCTTGAACCGTTTGGCTCCCAATGAAGTCCATTATATGGAGAAAATCCTGGAATGTTTTCATCAAAAACCTTAATTTCTTTTCGACTGAAGAAAGAAAGACATGGACATCTTGGATGACATGGGGGTGAGTAAATTATGAGCAAAAGTTTTTTTAAAAAGTGAACTACTCCTTTAAAGGTGTGCAGTGTGCTGGGCTAAAGGTTCTGGCAGTATAGTAGGTTTAATGGGAGCTACCACTCACCTGCTTGAAGGATTGGTTAGTGAGCAGCTCCTGGCCAGGCAGAGGTACAGCAACAGAGAAAGAACAAAAACATCGGGAACACATGCAGAAGTTAACAACTCAAGCAGCAGAAGAATCAGCCAGAGCTCAGCTGACTACAGCAAACATTCTCACAGGCCTCAGAATCGCTCACAAAACATCAAAACATTGAAGAAATCATAATTATCGAGTTTAAAATCACTCTTTGATTTTGTTGATATTCGGCCTGAGAGCATATCTGCAGCATTTCTGCTCTAAATGCACTAAAACGCTACTTCATGCTTAAAGCACTACGGCATCTATTACATGCCATCCAGCAAAGAACAACTGCTGTAAAGCCTGAGGTTCAAAAAAGCTGTCATTCCAGAAGATCATTCCAGAGATATGAGATACAACTCTTGTGTGCAACACTTGCATACTTGCTGTCTCTGATAAGCTGAAAACATCTTCTCAATGTCCTTCAGGTCAAGAACCTTAAAGGGCCTTCTGTCATCAATCTCATACCAGATGGTACCAGTGATCTTGTTCTGCAAACATAGGAAGATAATCAGCAAATGAGGGTTAGTCTCTGACAATTTAAGTTATTTTAAATAAAGTTTAAAATATTTTGTATTAGGGGTGTAAGGGTACATGCATTCACCCTGAACTGTCACGGTATGGACGTCACGGTTCAGTGCATACAGTCAGACGACGAATACAGTTGGTCACAGGTGATCCACACTCCAATCCAGAAGGATCGCGCACACTAATGCAACGCTGTTTGCTAACCGCCACGACAGGAAAAAGAGCAGAAGAAGAAAAGGCGATCTACGCAACAACACAAAACTAGAGTTCAGATGGCACGCACAAGCTTGCTAGAAGCCTATACGCTGAGTTTCGATTCATTTTGTGACACGCTCCACAAACTTCACAATAGGAAACCAGGACGGCAGAAAGCGGCATCCTGTTTGTTTTCTTTATTTCACAAAAGCACAATGTTTTGGTTTTTATTGTAAGTGTACACAAATAAAAATAGACCCTACAGTTTTGAATGATGTCTAACTCTTATCTGCATGACCATCCTTTATGCCATAAAATATTTAAGCTTTTTAAGTTGTTTCTGCTGTTATAATGAGACACAGGGCCCTATTTTAACGATCTGAAAACCAAGTATCAAGTAACTTTGTGGGCGGGTCTTGGGCGCTGTTGCTGTTTCACCGGCGGGATAAATGACTCTTGCGCCCGACGCAAGTTTAAAAGGTGTTGGTCTGAAATAGCTTCATTATTCAAAGGTGTGGTTTGGGCGTAACGTGAAATAAACCAATCAGAGCGTCATCCAACATTCCCTTTAAGAGCAGGTGCGCATGTTGCATGGCGATTGTTATTATTATGGCGGATTTACCAGGCGCGCGCCAGGAGCGTTCACAGCCGAGGAGACCGATTTTTTTTTCCCGGTTCTTGACGGACAAACTAATTTGTCAGATGTCCTTATATACATATGTGTCTTCCCTCTATTGGGCAAACAGGTCTGATCCGTCATTACTACAATTAGCCTGAAAATTTTGGGTAAATGTGTAAGCTAGATTTAGGCCTACAGTTTTTTACATCTTCATGGACACCACAATGATTTCCCTCATGTGTTAATATTTTTCCTTGTTATAATGTATGATTTGCAAAAATAAAAACTGCTGCATCTGTGTTGATGAGAGAATCAAAGTGTATGCGCGTTGTGCACCCGTTACATTATGGCCAAGCATGCGCGCTTAAAATAGCATTATGAACAACGCGCAACACGCCACTGACTTTAGACCAGGTTTTTTCTGGTCAGTGGCGGAATTGTTTTCTGGGAAACATCGCCTCCTTTTTTGCGCCGACCCGCCCAGGAAGCGCAAGTTAATTTCCTAGTTTACCGATGTGCGTCTGTGGAGGGAAAAGCCCGCTTTGCGCGGGTGCAAAATAGGAGTGATACATGCGTCATTTGCGCCGGGTGCAAGATAGGGCCCATGATCTTTTGGCATCGTGGAAATCTCACTATAGTCCAGTGATGAAATATGAAAGTCCTGGAAATAGGAAGCCACAGGTGTCGCTTCACTCGCTGTCTCCAATGGAAACGTGAGATGTAGATGGCTCTTTTTCTCCTTCTCGCTCATCTTTCTGTGATTTCTTGAAAACGTGTAATATTGAACTTTGTGCATCTGCCATTGTCACCGCATATTAATGAACTCTCACACTAAAGAAAACTAATTTCAGCACAAGTTTTTTTTAATTATTCTATTTATTTTGTACTTTTATAACACAAGAGATGCTTTTCAGTTTTGTAGCTGATTGTGACCAAATACCTTTTGTTTTTTACCAACCCTACAAAAAATATGACCTATGCAAGAGTGCATTCTGTTTTACTGCTTAGTGCTTAATACACAATAAAGGAGGCTGTACTGTAGCAACTACCTCAAGGGCGACTGAATGCCTTAGGTGGAACAAACTGTAATCTGAACTACTGTCTGTTCACAATAAATGAAAAGAAACCTAGCATTGGGGATTTGTTGCTTTTTCCTGTCGAACCGAACTCATATTGAACCGTGACCCCAAAACCGAGGTACGTACCGAACCGTGACTTCTGTGTACCATTACACCCCTATTATGTACTATTAACCCTAAGTATGAGGAATGGTAATAGTGCAAGTACCAAAAAAATCTCTATGACTGACTCACCTCTCCCAGTTTGGACCAGTTAAAGGATTTGAGTGGTTGTGAAGGTTGAGGGATGCTCCTTGTCTGCAGGGTTGTGGAACTAATGGAAGGAGGTCCAGGTGGAGGCAGAATCCCAGAAAAGATGGGCGGGGCTCCAGGTGGGGGTGGAGGACCCCCCGGGGGAGGTGGAGGAGGTGGTGGGGGGGCGCTGGAGAAAGCAATAGGTGGAGGAGGAGGAGGAGGGAAGCCACACATCATCATAGGTGGTGGAGGCGGAGCCATTGGACTCCCAGGGAGCAGAGGCGGAACAGGTAAAGGAACTTCACTCTAAAAGATAATCAAATCACATTAATAAAACGTTAGACAAATTTGCTGGAAAGTATAAACCATCACATGATTAAATAACTCCTCAAGCATCTCTAACTAAACAACGTAAGAAGTACATCAACATGCAACATCAACATGAAAGTTCTAACGTTAATGTGCAACGACTATACTTAACACTAGAACGGCCATGACGGTCATTTTGACTGTTTTGAATTTTATATCTGCAATAACTTTGTTGAAAAAAAAAAATAATCCTGCTGGTACTTGACTTTTCCTAAAAGTGTCTGTATTTTCATTTCAAATGTTTTTCATATAAATTACACATAAGGCAAAAAAACAAATGTACACATCCCCATATATACTGATTGGCTTCATCACTCAGTAAGCTGGTGTGTGGTGAGCGTTCTGGCGCAATATGGCTGCCGTCGCATCATCCAAGTGGATGCTGCACATTGGTGGTGGTTGAGGAGATTCCCCCCCTTCTATGTAAAGCGCTTTGAGTGTCCAGAAAAGCGCTATATAAATGTAATGAATTATTATTATTATTATGTTTAATTGATATGAAAATATAGCCTATCTGTTGTGAATATGCCATAATTACGTTAGGCTACTGTGGTGAGCAGGACGAGGTTGAGGGATGTGAGAGAGAACGGCGCGAGTCCGGTGGCGTGATTGATAATGAGCGACACCTGCGTGACGCACTGGTCTCGTATCTCTCACGTAGGAGTGGTGCGTCGCGCAGGTCGCTTGAGCAACGCATTATCAATCACGCCACCGGCCTCACGCCGTTCTCTCTCACGTCCCTCAACCTCGTCCTGCTCGCCACAGCTACTAATGATATTATTATTTATAAGTGTATAATTAAACTTGTTTAAATGTACAGTACTGTTTGGTGTTGCTTTGTTTTTAAACGATATCCTAATACAATAAATGCATTAATCTCTCATTTGGGTATTTATCATTAAAGATATAGGGCCCTATTTTAACGATCTGAAACGCAAGTATTAAGCACAAAGCGCAAGTAACTTTGTGGGCGGGTCTTGGGCGCTGTTGCTATTTTACTGGCGGGATAAATGACTCTTGCGCCCGACGCAAGTTTAAAAGGTGGTTGGTCTGAAATAGCTTCATTATTCATAGCTGTGGTTTGGGCGTAACATGAAATAAACCAATCAGAGCGTCATCCAACATACCCTTTAAGAGCAGGTGCGCATGTTGCATGGCGGATTGTTATTATTATGGCGGATTTACCAGGCGCGCGCCAGGAGCGGTTCACAGCCGAGGAGACCGATTTTTTTTTTCCTGGTTCTTGACGGACAAACTAATTTGTCAGATGTCCTTATATACACTATTGGGCAAACAGGTCTAATCCGTTAGCCTGAAACATTTGGGTAAATGTGTAAGCTAGATTTAGGCCTAAATTATTTTACATCTTCATGGAGACCACAATGATTTCCCTCACATGTTAATATTTTTCCTTGTTATAATGTATGATTTGCAAAAATAAAAACTGCTGCATCTGTGTTGATGAGAGAATAAAAGTGTATGCGTGTTGTGCACCCGCTACATTATGGCCAAGCATGCGCGCTTAAAATAGCATTATGAACAACGTGCAACGCGCCACTTTTTTCTGGTCAGTGGCGGAATTGTTTTCTGGAAGTGCAAAATAGCACTAGGGAATGTTTGCGCCGAAACACGCCTCCTTTTTGCGCCAACCCGCCCAGGGAGCGCAAGTTCATTTCCTAGTTTACTGACGTGCGTCTGTGGAGGGAAAAGCCCGCTTTGCATGGGTGCAAAATAGCAATGATACATGCGTCAGTGTACAAAGTCATTTGCGCCGGTTGCAAGATAGGGCCCATAGAGTTTGGAATGGAAAGTTCTGCTTGTGGCACTTCTAGTGTTAAGAATGCATACAACACACTAGAAGGAAGTAACAGATGGGGAACTTACTGAAATGTCGCTAATGCGGGAGGACAGGTCTAATACTTGCTCCCTGGCGGAGCGCAACTCCACTCCTTCCTTCTGCAGTTTGTCCTTCATCTTGTTGAGTGTCTTCATCATATCCTCCTTCTCCTGTGTCTTAGTTTCACACTCCCTTTCTTTCCTTTCCAGCCGAGCCACCAGCTCTACATGCTCTAAAAAACAGACATGCATTATAGTTACATAAGTTCACTCAGGCTCAGCTATGCAAGTCAGTGTTGCACTGTTACCTTTTCTGAACTTTTCTGCTTGGTCTCGCCACTGTCTGACTTCATTCTCATTGACAAGCCTGTAGACGGAAGAAAAACAAGTGTCATTATGTTGCACTCAAATGCATATGGTTATAAATTTCATTGAGCCTACACTTACCTTAGCCATTTATCAGTTTTAACTGCTTGTTATTTATCAACGGTGTTAGCAAAATTGGAAGCCAATGTTAAAGACCCCATGAGAGCAAAATTGGAGTTTTCTGTGTTTAATAAATGTGTGCTAGCTTTAATGATATCTATATCCAAGTGTAGTCATAACGTTTTAGCAGATCAAACAGACAGATTAATCTTCTTGTTCATTGAGGTGTCTATAATATTTGTCCCATCAAATACTCTCAAGAATGAGAAAGTCCCCACTCTTAATTATATGTACCACCTTCTTTCAATAGAAATAGGAAGTGTTTCCTTTCCAAAACATCAACTGGTTATGAAGCAAGTGGTTAGAATTGATTAATTTTAAAGTTGTCTTCATTGGTTGCATCCATGGTACAAACTGTCAAGTAAGGTTTTGCTATGTGGTTTGTAGTAACACAGATGGAAACACACCAAAGAAAACTGTTCGTCAAACCATTTCATGGGGTCTTTACACCAAAATTAAACCAAAGCAATGACGTACAGTTGGAGAAGATTTCTTTAACAAAACATTTTTAATATATATATATAAAAGGTATTAGATTAGTCTGGTTGTGAATCTTATTGTAAGTGGATATTGTTGGAGGATCAGGATTTAGTAAAGAAATCTAAAGTGACACCTTGACATGCGCTGCTTTCCATAGCTACAGAAGGAGAGAAGTGAAACAGACACACATGTACTGCCAGTATTGGAATGAAAGATATACATGACTAACATAAATTTAGAAAAAGATGATAAAGTTGCAGTTTCCACACAAGCCGGCAACATATAACAGATTTATTGCACTTTACTTATTTAAGAAGGCAGACTGACATTGTTGGGGTATATAACCATAAAATGCTAGCAACAAGCCAACACTGGAAATTGAAACTTTCATTATTTTAGCTTTTCTTTTGGACAACTTGCTCCTAAACCGGTTAAAGAAACATAATAGCCCAAGAGTTACACATTATGGGTGAGCATGAGAAGATAAAATTATGTTTGCTAGTAGTATGCATGGCTGCATTAGCCAAGGTTTCCTTATTCTTACTCTTTCCAATGTCATCTTCAACCTCTTCTGGCACACTGGTGGAAATAGTCAACTTGATAACTAGCGAATTTGAGGACCAGGTACAAAGGAGCAAAGAATGCTTGTCCTGCGATAGTAAAATGTGTGGAAAGTTGGGTGAAAGATGGCGAGAGCACAACTTAGGTAATAAATGTTTCAAAGAGAATTTTCTTTTTTTTGTCCAGAGAACTGTTGAACACTTCTGGTAAGCAGATGGCTGGAAATTCAATACATATTGCGCACATTAATGACAGATTTACCAGTGCTGATTACTGTAGTCTTCCTTTAAAATTTCCCAATGGTTTAAAGTTTGTTACCAACTTCCATTTTGGTTTACAGTTTCATGATGCATTCGCAGCATTGTGAATCATCTTCCAGCAAAAGTTAACAGTATCAGATCACAGCAGTGTGCCAAAATATAGCTTTGGTTTTATTCATTGAGCACAAAACATTTCAGTATCCCTACTTTTCATGATCAGGATTATTAAAGAGCATAATCTGTGCTATCTGGATGGTTAAAACCATGTGCACAATGTGTTTTGAATTGAAAGCGTTGAATTGAGCACTTACATTCTAATGATGTTCCTAACGTTGAAATTGTCCAGGGGTGAAACATCTGGATTTTCTCCCTTCTCATCTTGAAGAACAATTTGCTGAAGGATGCGGTCTAAAAGTTGCCATTGCTGTATGCTGCCAGCACCACGTTTATCTGAAAACATTTTAAAAGTCATAAACACGCTTCCACTGCTTTTCACAATATTAAAAATGACCAAAAAAAAAGTTCACTAATATTTCCAGGTTTTTAGGATAATGGTGGCATAGCATGGTTTTTTTTTTTGGACATGTAACATGGTAATTAAATGGGTATTCTTAGAGCATGTAAATATCATGATACATAAATATGATAATCTTTCGTACAATGGCATATATCACAGTACTACTGTATTGTTATCGGTATTAACCACAGTACTACAGTACTGCTTTTTCATGTTTTAATTATGGGCAAGTCCTTAACAAATAATTTCGCACTGAATTCTGTGTTTTTTGTTTGTTTGTTTTTCTTGAATAGAACAAGCAATAAATTGTAATGACTATAGGGTTACCAAATAATTTCACGTGATTCATAATTCTATTTAAGCAGCTGTTTTTAGAGCTAATAGTTACACTTAACAATTATGTGGGGCAGTTAAATATTAGAAAAACATAATCTACACTCTGCTAAAATTCCAGGCAATTAATTAGCTTCATAAAGAGCAATTAACTGAAAAATTAAAAAGCCTGGCTTTAGACCAGCTTAGGATTGTAGCGATTTATATGCAAGCAGGTGTGTGTGTGTGTGTGTGTGTGTGTGTGTGTGTGTGTGTGTGTGTGTGTGTGTGTGTGCCTGCAAAATTTGTTGTAGTGGGAAAGGGGAGGTAGTAACTAAATAAAGAGACAAATCAACACAAAATCAAACACATAGGCTGTGTTACAAACCTACAACCTAAGCTGCCAACCAAGACAGCATTTGTAAAACATCACAGGCACGCTCCAAACGATGGGTGTTTCAAAAAGAAATCGTTCCTCACAAGTTGTGCTACTTTCTAATATACCTCATTTCAAATTCTAAAGCAGCATAAAATGTATCCTCCATGAATAAGGCAAACCTAAAGCTTTCACCCAAGATTACACACAGGGTGTAGAAAAAGTTAAGTACCCAAATATGGCATGTGTAGACTGAAGGAGCTCACAATGTTTGGGAACAGAACCAAAGTTTAAGAAGGGAGATTAATAGTGAAGATCATTAGATACGTTAATTAAATCTACATAAATGGTGGAGTGTGCTTGTGTAGGGAGACAGATGTTTTGAATGGTTGATGTGGAAGAGTTTTGGTCCTCACATGGCATTTGGAGGCAGTGCTGTAAGACAGATAGAAGATGAGGGTAGGCATCTGTGAGGCTCAATTTCTTCTTGATCAGCTCAAACATCTGGCCAGCACTCTTGGTGTCCACGTGTGTCTGAACACAAAAAGTCCATTCATTTTTTCAATTGCAACAATTGGAGTCTTGTACACAAATTTAAAAAAAATGCATGCTGTTCTGTACATAATAAGCACTCTTTAAGGACATGAAATGGCAGAAGGCTTGTGCATTTAAATAACAGATCTCACAATGTCAAAGCGTTTGGCCAGTTCTGACTCATCCTCATTCCGCACCATTTCGAAGAAGTCCAGATGTCTGAAACACACACACACGACCTTTCTGTTAGCAACAATAGGCTAATGCAGTGGTGACAAACTCGGTTTCTGGAGGGCCACAGACCTGCAGAAATTAGCTTAATTAATCACACCTGATCCAGCTGATCAAACCCTTTACTGCATTCAGTTCGGGACGGGGCACGGTTCACATGACAAATCCCTAATGTGAACGCTGTCATGTGGACCCGGGTGCACACTGGGGTACCCAACCCGAGACTACTGGAGGTACCGTGCTGCGTTCACGTGAATGTGACAGCAACACCGACTCGGGTGCGCACTTGTTCATTAAGTAAAGTGACCTGCACATGCGTTTTAGCTGATTATGATGTATGTAGCTATATAAAACACATGTAAGGGATGATAGTGTTGATTATTAACCTTGGATACGAGCGAGAGTGAGCCTGCAGTGTATTACATAGCACATAGCGCGTGTAATCAGGGGAACAAATTTGGAAATCCACTGTCTCCTGAAAAGAGTCCGTTGGCAAATAACAGAATGCCACCCTATGCGCCACACACACAGTAAACCTGTGTTGTTCATAATAGCACCGAATTAATAAAAAACACAATATATTGACCCGCATTCTTTTTTATATCATGTTTGTGATGACGTAATATGCACGCACAACGCACCAGGGTTCGATAGAATGAAGCTGAGTGTGCCGGAGCAGGGTTGAAACTAACTTTCCAGGATTTGAGTTTGACACTCCTGGGCTAATGCATATATTGACTGTTAGATAGGAAATGAGCTCCATTTTAACTAGTGTTCTTACCTGTCAAGCGTGACATTATCATGTGTTCTCAGCTTCTCGATGACTGGCTGAATTCCTAACATCAGAAACTCATACCTAAGATGAAGGCGAAACTCTAGACTGTCCTTTGAGAGAAACAGAGGGAATAATTGTCAAAGTCATCACGAAATCAAAATGAACAATTTTTATTTTTTAATGGAATATTTGGAGTATTTATAATAAAAGACTCATCCGTGCACATCTCTTTTTTTTTGTCATTCATGTGGCCTCGTAATCTTTAATCTTAATAACATCCAATCCCTCTTTCAACGACATCTATTGTTCTCTGATGATGTGTCAGGGACAACCGGCCAGGCCCAGTCCCAGATGACACACTTCATGTGGTCTTGTGGACTTACAATGGCCGCCGCATATGTGTGTCCGTTAAGTCCACAAGGCCACTACCGTGTCCCAATTTTCATTTTAGGTTTTAGCCCTTTGCGGCCGACTTCTACATGACAGTCAAAGTGGCATTATGTCAAGAAAGTGTGGACTTGGAGGAAGATTGCGAGGGCTTAGGTCTTCATTTGGGACAGGGCCTCACTCACATGAGATTGTGCTGCAATGGCAAATGACAACGATCCAAATAATTCCAACTGGAAAAAATCAAGTCCCGCCCTACTTTATTTTTTTCTTGTTCAAGAAACCGTTGAACTGGATATACATGGGTTGGACAATGAAACTAAAAGTCTGGCCAACACAGTGTTTCTCATCTATATATACACATGGCCTGGCGGCCCATCTTCACTAATTTCAACTGCAACTGTCAACTCGAAGAAGCAGCTGTCTGAAAGGGATGCCCAACACACTGCAGAACTAAATGCACACCCCAACTCTTCTGTTTTCACCAAAACTGTTTGTTGGAAGCTCCACAGGGTCAATATTGATGGTCGGGTTGCATTAGCAAACCTTTGGTCACTCGTGCCAGTGCCAAATATTGGTTTTCAGCAGAAATATTGGGCTGTGGACAAAGTGGATTTGTGAAACATGTATTGTTTCTTTCCCACATCCAAGAGAATTACAGTGTGTAGAAGCCCCAAGGAAGCTTACCACCTGGACGGTTGCGTGCCCAGAGTAAAGCATGGGGATCTGTGATGGTTTAGGCTGCAATATCATGGCATTCCCAAGGCCAACTACTTGTGCTAGATGTTTTGGATGAGCGAGTCAGGAAACACACATTCCCTTTTACACCTTGTGTTTCAATCCGTCACTTTTGTCCGCTTTCAAGCACTTCTTTCTGGATTTCTTTGAGGGGAGTGTCTATTGGTGGGTAAATGTATGGACTTTTTCAAATCTTTCGATCTAATGGACGAAGTAAGCTCATGAAATTTACATATGAACGCACCCCGGAGACAACGGAAAAACACACGGAGAGCAGTGGCTTTTGTTTCTGCACAATGAGAGAACATTGTGCTTGCTATGTTTATCGTCTTCATACCAAACTTGGTTTGGAGTAGACGGTCTTTTGTGCCTGTTTGAACACATTCGACCACATGAGCGTCTACACTATGAAAGCAATCCGGTCAAATGTATTTTCAACAACCTCTGGAAGCAGCCGAAAGTGGACAAGCTCAAAAATGTTTAGACCTGATTTACACCTGTATTTAGCGTCATCCAGTTGTGAGCCGACCATAATGACCTGGCCACTGTGCAGGACTGGCTGCAAAACGGCCCATACACCATACTAGTAAATAACTGTGGTCTAAAACCAGGTGTTTCAGTTTCATTGTCCAACCACCTCACAATAAAGAAAAAAAGACTATCACACCTTATCCCGGCTTTAATAGCCATACTGTCCCAATTACAATATATATATATATACATATATATATATATATATATATATATATATATATATATATATATATATATATATATATATTTACGCCGCTTAGATTTTGATGTGTCTGTGACAATGTTTAGAATCTTATCCTATCTACAGCACTGTGGTCTTCTTCTGTTGTATTAATATGTGATTTATAAATAAATTGAACATTGAACATTATATATATATATATACACACACACACACACACACACACACACACAGTTCTGTTATCTGCTGACCTCTCCGACCCCAGCGTTCAGCATAGCGTTGATGAATGACATAATGGCTGTCTTCAGATTTACTTCGTCCCTGTAGCGTCCTGAGCTTCTGTCCAGCTCGTTCAAGAGAGACTGAGTAACAAATACAAAGATATCTAATTAAATACAAATTTATCTAATCAAAATGTATTTTTTTTCCACCATTTATTTGTTGTTTGTTCTAGAATAGCTTTGTTAGCTTAGTAAGCTAAGCTAGGAGTAAACATTACTGTGAATGTTAGATGCACTTCATATTAAAAGCACTCTTTGTGTGATGTGTGTGTGAGTGACTATGTAATGTGAAAGTTGCCTATGTAATGTGTTTTAATACAAGTCACATGAGTTTCCATAGCGTATAGGATGCCGCTTCTGTAGACAAGCTGATGTATCATGTGAAAATGCTGACTGATGAACAATAACGATCTAAAATTTTGTTACATTTTTCCATCTGGGGTGTTTATGGATGGTCGATTTATGCTTTTATATTTAATGGGTAATGGCTGGTGGGAATGTTATTTCTCTGGAATGGGTTTCTAATGTCTGCTAATGGTGCTTTTTGTGTCAAGTGTGTTCAGAGAGCTGTTGGGTCACTAGAAACCAGCCATGCTTAACCGGCTAATGTTTCAAACACAGACATTTGTTTTTGCCAAGCATGTCAACTATACTGTACATGAATAAACACACAAAGACAAATCACTCTACATATGTTAAAGCTGCATTAGATAAGGCCTCCACGAGTGTGTTTTTCTTCTCTGTGGTTAAAATTACTGTGTCTCCCATGGGGTATGTTAAGAAATGCAGACAATACCCCCTGAAATGTCTATAAAGACTACACTAAATCCTGCCCACAATTTGACACACTCCTATTTCTGATATTTCTTATTTTTCCAATTTAACAGAGATTTAAATCCCAGAAAATGTATTAACTCTTTCTCCGCCAAAAGTGGCCAGCCAATGCCAGCATTTTTGATAATTTTCAAGAAAATTTCTTCCAATGGCGGGGAAAGAGTTGATAAAACAATAAGCCACAAAAGAGTTGAGCGTTACTGATTTTACCAGTTATTGTAAGACGCGTTGCTAGAATGTCGGAAAATATCTATAATGCATGACCATAAGTGCACCTATAAAATGTTGGCAACAGCAATATGATATAAAATGGTTAAAAAATGTAATAATCAAACCATTCCACACAGAAATATAGTTCACTAGCATAACAGCAGGCTTATAGTTCTCATTCAACATGACAATCAATGATAACACTATGAATGGTGCAACACTTTACAAATTCGACTGATGTGTACGCATATTCTACATATCCAGACAGATTATAGAGCTGGACTTCGCTGATTTCACGCAGCCGCCATTTTTAAAGCCACCGTTTTAAACGGTGGGAAAACCCCGGAAGTAAAGATAAACAACAATGCCTTGGACTACCAACCTGAAGCTGCTGCCGCGATTTACACTATTGGATGTTAGTATCCAATAAAGGATGTGTATATAGTTCGTTCATGCTTCTTTTTTTACTTTCTGAATTATATATATATAAAAAATTATTTATAAATGAATTTCACTAGTCTAAAGTATGAAAGACACGTATGTACAGTTTTAGAATAACTCATTTCTACATTAAACATCGCATTTGCGATATCCTGTAATTAAAGGCGACACTTCTGGTTTTCTTCCTCCCACCGGAGCCTCGCTTTCGATTTAAAAAAAACGGCTGCGTGAAATCAGCGTATTGCCCAAACAAGTTGTTTTCAGTTGGAATTTCTGTTTGATTCTGATACAAAACTGTCTTTAAAGGCAACATTACCTGGAAGCGAGTCCTCTCTGCAGCATACTTCTGGTAGTGTGCCATGGCCTGTAACACTTTCTTATGCCCGTCGGGCACCAAGCAAACAGCGCCCAGGATCTCCAACACAGCCACTTTGGTCTTGATGTTGTCCTGGCGGAGGCTCTGGGAGATAGTGTTGATGCTCATGGGGTGGGCCAGGACATGGGCTCGGCCCTGGGAGTTGTTCATCAAGGCTTTGATGCAGCCGATGATGGAGGTATGTATGCGGCTCTCTGAGGTTGCGAAGTCCATGCTCCTCAGGAAGTTCAGAAGACACGTCAAGCCATCCAATTCTATGAAGCGCGTCACAAACCTGAAAGGAAAGTCACCAAGGGTTTGTGAGGTTATTTTTCTCAGTGCCTAGAATGTTAGGAAACGTAACTATCATTGCCACACTGCCTTAAAAACATTAACAACACACTGATCCAACAAAACCAACATGAAAGTTGGTGTTTGTTGGGGCAGTGCCTTTAGAACAGGGCCAAAACTAAATCCCTTTGAGATCCCATGGTCATTGGCTTTTACCCAAGGAGAATAACATATATTGACACACAGAATTATATAAATATAATTCAGTGCCATCTGGATGTAAATGATCCAAGAACATATTTGCTAAAAACTAGGAGGGACAATCTTAAAGCATCGCTTGTGAAAACATTCTGATCTGCAGAAGTCTTGGCAAAAATCCCAGATGGCTTCTGTATATACTCAGCTGCATAAATAAACAAGTCAACCATGAAAACCCTTCAGTGTGGAATGGGCATGTATCTCCACATTCATCATGTTGAGCTAAACCCAGGACTCATTAATCAGGTTAATTAAGGTCACACATGTCACTACCCCCGCCTTAAGAGTGGCAGAGCAAGGGTTAAAAGGTAGCCTGACTTCGTCATACTCATATTCTAGTCAGAATGTGCGTCTGATACTGCTCCATAGGGCTTTGATTATGAGGCGTGTCTTAACCGAACCAGGAAAAATAAAAACCTCTGCACTCAATTGGATAGACTGACAACCAATCAGAGCAACGCAGTAAGTGATGTATGTTGAGCGACGCATAGTTGTCAACAGAACTCAACTGCACGCACTCTGGAAAAAGTACTAAAAAAATAATGAGTGTTAATGATCTTTGCCGGTGTTGCAAAAAGAATTTAAGGATTCACGGAGTATTTGCAAACACGAAAAGCATTTTTGAAAGAAATACGTTTGATGACGTGATGATCACGTAACTGCAGATCATCTGTCCATCATCGTATAAAGCCCGCCCTGGCAATTTGATTGGCCCGACGATTTCTGAACCGATCATAATTACTCCTCAATGGATCGAGTCCAGACCGAACTTCCCGATGCCAGCGGTTCGGGCTGGCATCCAGGCTAGTTAAAAGGATATTTCATTTAAAAATGAAAATTCTGTCATTAATTACAAACCCTCATGTCATTTCAAACCCTTAAGTCATTCATTCATCTTCAGAACTCACACGGAGATCTTTTTAATGAAATCACATCTTGGAATCAAATGGATTACCTTTCTGGCGCTTGAAAGTGGTAGTTGCGTAGCTGTCAATGGAGGGACACGAAGCTCTCAGATTTCATCAAAAAGATCTTCATTTGTGTTTGGAAAATAAACGAAAGTCTTACAGGTTTGAAACAAAACGAGGGTGGGTAATTAATGACATCATTTTCACTTTTGGGTGAACTAATCCTTTAACACTAACAGACACTTTATGTCATCACCTCTATCTACTATAAATTGAGTTTCTACCAACTCAACTTCGGTGACTCACATTGCATGTTAACCAAACACTAGGGTGCAGCGCGGTTGTGCCCTAATGGAAGACAATACTGACAACAGAGGGAGATGGAGGGGCAGCAGTGCTCCTGTAATCATAATAGATGCATTGACTTCACAAAGCTTGCCAAGTTCAAGCCACAGCATGGATTTCTTAGCACCCGCTGGCCATGGAAAAACACGCATCGCCCTCCAACTGGAGTAAATCAGTCCGCTATTATCCCATGTAGTGTGGCTCTGGATTTCCTGCAACTGGGATCAAACCTTAGCAGACGTGGCTCACCTGGCCATGGCTCTTTGGGCGACCTGTAATCTTGAAAATCTCCGGGAGCGATGTACACATGAGATCATAGCTGGCCCATGGTCGTTTGGCTTCTCCTCACTTCTACTGCCTGGATTAGCCCCTTATCTAATTTCAACATCAAATCTATGCTAAGTGTTCATGGACCGTTTCATGGTCTAGCAGTTTAAAAACTCCAGCTTTCTTACAGTATATAAGAGCTTGTCATAAACACATTCACTTATATGTAAACACTTATATAAACACTTCATTTATATGTCACCTTATTCCAGAACTAATGTACTTCTGTTTTTTTTTTTTTTGTATTCTAAATACCTTGGAGTACTAAGTAAAAAGCATGGTATACAGTATGAATATGCCCTTTATTTAGTAGTACCATGTTATTATGATCTGATTCAACTACTGCACCACAGAACTGCTACTATTAAGAGTCATTTGAAATGTACAGTATGGCGCCCCACAGTCAGACATGATGTTTGGATTTACATGAATCTGTTAAAGTGATTCTCTCAGATCTCATTCAAGCACAAAAGCACGCTTTCATTATCTACGCATAATGAAAAACCTGATGATGCCATTGCTGTTTCTTTGTTCTTTCATTTCATGATTCTAGTTTTAAATTTCATATGAACTTTTATTTATATTATTCCAATGTGGAAAGTATTCTCTTCTGAACTGAAACTCCTATTCAGCCAAGAAACTCACATTCCGGAACAGGTTTTGAATTATACATCCATGGTGGCAAGCAAGACTGCTTACATAAAAAAGTGTGGGTGCTAAGTCTTAAGAAGTGTGATCTGTTCTGATGCGTTTACTTTAATATTCTCTCTCAACTTTTGTGGAACAGTATCTTTGCCTAACAAAAAACATGTTTGTTTACTAAGGTGCTGTTTTTGGATTCCTTGAAGAGCTGGTTCCAGTCCCACATCTGATAATCACATTATAACCCACTAAACACAGTCTCATGACCTTGTCATCATTGGCTTTTCCTTCTGCTGTGAAGGTGCAGATGCCAGTGAAGCAGGACTCACTGCTTCCAAGGGTTTCAGCAACACTTGTAAGCCACAATAGATGCCTTTTATGGTCTTTTAAAAAACAAACAAACATCTTTTAGGTTGTAGAAAGTTTCAGGGGGTCCAACTACACTGGGACACTACAAATCAAATATGTTTCTTTATATACACAAGCCGTTTCGAAACATGGTCCAGGTGTGTCACCGGAGCCTCGGACCCCTTGACTGCTGAAGCTTCAAGCACATGTGTTCTCCTTATTTTTTAAACTCTTAAAATGGAAAGATGTCACATGAAACACTAGATCTGGTTGTTTAAAAGGTTAAAGCTATTCAGGGTGATTTAACTGGTCTTAAAAAGCGATTGTAAAGACTTTAGTGATCATTTGGGAAAGTCATAACATGAGCAGTAAAATGAAGCCAGCTGAGCTTTGATAAAGAGCTGTCTGACTTGTTCACAGTCACACTCAGCCAGACTAAACGTGAACAAAATCATGCACGTGTGCAGTATTGCATATCAGTTACCGTTGACCTGGCAGGAAAGAGCAGCTGGGAGTGTGTAAATTACACTGCAAGCCGAGCATGTGGGGGGCACAGGTGGGGTAGCACATTGTCCCATTAAGCCATGGCCAACACAAGCAACGCCTGAAGCTACCTCTCCTGCACTTTACTCTATTTTCCTTCAGTCACTGACGCTCACTGGATCTAGTACTACACTTCACACAGCACGGGGAGAAAAACACAAACCCGTCCAAACGCTTCAAGCATTCGGGGTATAATTTCCATGGAGGCATTTGACAAATGTGAAAACACAGAGGTTGAGTTCAATATTGGACCTCTTTGAGGTCATATCAGTATTTTGAAGCCTAATAGGGGGAATAACAGATGGCTGTTATTAAAACCCTATTGACAATTCATCCTTAGAATAATAGGGCAGCTTTGTCCAAAACATCAGGGAAAAGATTCCTTAAACAAAAGATGGACATACTTTCCAGTGACCTAAACTGAACCGCAGCGTGTTTGTCTACTTCGAGTAACAGTGCATCATATTTTCCATGTCGAAACAAATTGAAAGATTTTAATCATCCCCTTAAAACCCCATAAAGAACTACCTCAGTAATTCAGAAGGTCAATAAACATGTTGCCTCCATCTCTCTCACTGACTTGACACAAGTACTCTTGTCGATCGGAGCCTGTGGTGGTGAGAGATTCGGGTTGCTTGGGAGGATGTTGCGAAACCTCTCTCGCTTCGGAGTGACATTTTGTGTGGGTTAACCAGCAGTGTGAAGACAGAGGGCCTGTGTCGTGGCTGCACGGTTTATATTAAAAATACCAAATTAAGAAAGGCTTGTCATCTGCACGCCCTTCCAGAATGTGGACTAAAAAAAAGAGAGGGGGAGCACAAGAAATTTGAAGACAGTATCCAAAAAAAGGAGGACATTCTTACTGTGAGCTGACAGTGTTACCCACTGAGCCAGCCTAGATGAGGAAAGTGTTCTAGAATAAAAAAAATTAACAAACAAATTTAATATCTTAAATGCAGCATTTTGGCTACATCCCAATTTCAGATAATATCTGTATTATACAGTATATATACAGACTAAATGTGACTTTTTTTCAGGACCATTTAACCTTTTCGAATCATGTCCATGATTGTGTGTGTGTGTGTGTGTGTGTGTGTGTGTGTGTGTGTGTGTGTGTGTGTGTGTGTGTGTGTGTGTGTGGTTTTGTTCAGATAGCAAGTGCCAAAACCTTTACCAATTTTCGTCTCTTCCTCGAAGTAGTAAAGGCATAAAACTCCCGAACCCATTTAAGGGTAATAATTTAATTAATGTCCAACAAATTAAAAACATATATAATACAGATAAACAAATTATAAAGTTTTGCCTGCTGCAATCCCTTTTTACAAAACACTTTTTTGTAAATGATATGATCACAGATATATACTAGATGTGCTGTGTTTTACAGAAATCTGGTTAAAACCAGATGATTACATTACTTTAAATGAGTCCACTCCCAAGATTACTGTTATAAACATGAGCCTGGTCTGGAACATGGTCTGGTTTCAAGTAATTCTTAAACGTGATAACCTTATATAGACTTCATCAAAGAATTTGCTGATTTTCTATCCGAGTTAGTACTGGCTATACAGATAAAGTCTTAATTGTTGGTGACGTTCTAAAAACTCGTTGCCTTAATCATACTTTACAGCACAGCTCACTGTCAGAGCCTAAACATCCCAATGACACATTTATTTTCCTGCTTCCAGTGTTAAGAAGGGGCGGCAGATTGTTTGCACTGAATAATGAGTGGTTCTCAGTAGGCTAACCGTCTAAAACAGCAAGTGTATAGAGGAACACTGCTGGATCATTAATCAATGATAAACTGAGACACGCAAAAAAAGAATAGTGTAAACATGCATTTGCACAGACACTGGCATGTCTTTTTCTTCCCTCTGCTGATGTATTTCTATTGAAACAGGGCTAGAATTTTTGGTCACACATTAGATTAGGCTCTATTTCTCACTATTATTTAACTATGACATTTGCCTCATCAATATACTCTTAATTACTGCTTAGTAATAGTTATTAAGGTAGCTGTTAAATTTAGGGATTGGGTAGGATTAAGAGATGTAGAATATGGTCATGCAGAATACCGTAAATCTTTAATAAACAGCCAAAATCATAGTAATATGCATGCTAATACGCAACTAGTTAATAGTGAGAATTGGACCCTAAACTGAAGTGTTACTGAAATTTTATGGTTTTAAAAAATAACACTTAGTTTACATCACAGTTTGAGAAACACTGCAATGAAACACCAAAAACTTGCATACAGACCTTCCAAAATAAGGGATTAAATAAGAGCTAAAAAACAATTTATATTCAAAGTCGTTATGTTCAAAGTCGAAATATACAAGTCGCTACCTATACAGTATAGCTACAGCAGCTGCTTGCACATACTCGTGTTGATGATGCAAATATAACTCAGTCCAGAAACCAAATAATACTCAAAAGAAACATGTGCACTAATTTTGATAAGATTGAGAACATTTCAATAGATATTTGAGGAGAGTGTAGTGACGTAGTACCAGAAAATTATTTGACAAAAGTAACCAGTTTTGACCACAGAAATCTTTTTCTACCTGTGACTCAGACCGGCAAAGACAGCATTCAACTCTCTACTGTGAGTTACTGAACATCAGATTGCAGTGAAAATAATTTTTTTTAAAAAGGCTGTAATTATTCTTCATAGAAAAGCAGTGGGCAGTGTGTGCACCGCTTTCTATACTAGCTATAGTTACTGTATGACTGCTGTGGATGTAACATTGTTTAATTGTGATTTTTTAATAGTCTAAAATGACTCTTAAAGCTATAACTGATTATAAATCTGCAACTGCAAAAATAGCATTACTGAAATAAAGATCACACAGAATGTATGAAAGGAACTTATGCTAGTTTTTAAAAAGCACTTAGGGCTGGCTTGTAAACCCTTTTCTGGTCCATCAGAACACCACAGACAATTGTTCACAAGAATGTGCTGAGTTGGAGGTTTTGTGAATTTACTTTTCCTTTAAAGAACTGTAGGTATTCGACACATTGCACCACACTAAATTGGATATTCAATATTTTAATTTCCGTCTGCTCATTTAAAGTAATCCCTGCACTGGCATTAAGGAGACCTTAAAACCTCAAAGCAACCATTAGCGGATTACATCCAGGGCACGGTTCACTGCTCTCAAAGAGAACTAGTCATAAATTCATGAATTACAACTATTTATAGACAAAAACTTGTTAAATCACTTTTTAAACCAAGACCAAAAAAATAAACCATCTAACATTAAACAAAACTGATAAAACTGACCACAAAATATAGACATAGTCCAGATGGTCCCTCATATATGGCAATGTGAGAGTGGAACTCAATGTGGAGAGCCGTGGAGCTAATGCTAATGAGAGACACCTGTGCGACACACGGAGGAATACTATATATACTGGAGGAATACTGGGATATAAGGAGGAGAGGTGACTGTAAGGGGTGAGAGAGGACTGGGCATTCGGCATTTAGTTGTTGGTTTATTATGTTAAAGGTGGCAGAAAGGCAACTGCCGCTTGTTTCGCCTTGTTTGTTTCTGCTTTATTTTACTGCTTCCTTCTTCCCTGATATGTAACAGTCCCATTAAAGTCATGTCTAGATAACAGAGTCCTGCATGATTGGCAGCTCAGGCTTTTTGCTTTGTGACTCAGAGAAGCAGCTCTGTTTCTGTGTGCCTGCAGTGATGAAAGACACTCCAGACTGCTGGTCTAATCTGAAACCTCTGTGTAAAAGATAAAGCATTTTCAAGGATTATTTAAGGATTCTGGCTGTTTTTATGTACAAGAGCGACCAGTACAGAAGACTGGATGCAGTCAGTAGTAGTTTCCATCCAAAGTCGCAAATTTAACGTATGCCCAAAATTGGAAATCGCATAAAACATTTGCAAATAATTGTGCAAAATCATAATTTCCTGATAAGAAAATTAGGAGAAGCCACTGTTATTCTCCATTTATATGATTCCATTAGGTTCACTTTTTAAAAATATGACATTTCCTATCATTGCTACGCAGACGACACTAACATTTATCTGCCACTAAAACAAGATAGAAATGATCTAGATTCTCTACTAGCTTGCCTAGCTGATTTAAAGGCCTGGATGGCAGTAAATCTTTTAAATTTAAACGAAAATAAGACAGAGATTGTTGTATTTGGTATTCAAATGTTAAGTTAGGCACTCTTTCACAATACGCAAAACCTTGTGTAAAAAACACGAGAGTCCATTTGGATAGTGCCTTGAAGTTTGATATACAAATCAGTTCTGTGGTCAAATCTATTTTTTTCCATCTAATTGTCAGGGTTGGGTGCAGGTGACCGAAGACGAGGACACGGAAGCTTCAATATATTAGTTTTAATAACAAAAATGAAACTTTCAAAATGAAACAAGAACAAGACTCCAGGACTTCAAAGGTTTACACACAACCATACAAGGACAGAACGATCGACCTTTAAAAAAGCAAAAAAATGGGCCGAAGGAGGAAAAGCATGGTGGTGAGCCCCTTTGAAATCCCAATCCTCTTTCAAGAGGAGCTCTCTCTTGAGGAGTATGCGGGGCGGTACCTAAGTCTCTACGATGATGTGACGCTGGATGAAGAGGAACTGAAAAAGAGTTTCTGGGGTGGACTAAAAGACCCTCTCGCCCAGATAATTTTGGTGAAGGACCTCAATCTATCCTTCCTGGAGTTTTTGGATCACACGCTGTGGGCCTGTGGATCCAGCTACCACTTGGAAGAATTACCACTCCAACCAGCTCCAAGCACGCCAACGCCTGAGCCCATCACCTGCACGCCAACGCCTGAGCCCATCACCTGCCCGCTCACGCCAGAGACCGTCCAGCCAGAGACCGTCCAGCCAGAGACCGTCCAGCCAGAGACCGTCCAGCCAGAGACCGTCCAGCCAGAGACCGTCCAGCCAGAGACCGTCCAGCCAGAGACCGTCCAGCCAGAGACCGTCCAGCCAGAGACCGTCCAGCCAGAGACCGTCCAGCCAGAGACCGTCCAGCCAGAGACAGTTGCCTGCCCGCCAGAGCATGAATCTAGCCCCAAGCCCCCTGATGTGCTGGCCCCGTCCAGTTCCGAGTCCCCCGATGTGCTGGCCCAGTCCAGTTCCGAGTCCCATGAAGCGCCAGAGCCCGTTGACCCAGCGCCAGAGCCCGTCCAGCCAGAGACAGTTGCCTGCCCGCCAGAGCATGAATCTAGCCCCAAGCCCCCTGATGTGCTGGCCCCGTCCAGTTCCGAGTCCCCCGATGTGCTGGCCCAGTCCAGTTCCGAGTCCCATGAAGCGCCAGAGCCCGTTGACCCAGCGCCAGAGCCAGAGCCCGTTGACCCAGCGCCAGAGCCAGAGCCCGTTGACCCAGCGCCAGAGCCAGAGCCCGTTGACCCAGCGCCAGAGCCAGAGCCCGTTGACCCAGCGCCAGAGCCAGAGCCCGTTGACCCAGCGCCAAAGCCAGAGCCCGTTGACCCAGCGCCAGAGCCAGAGCCCGTTGACCCAGCGCCAGAGCCAGAGCCCGTTGACCCAGAGCCAGAGCCAGAGCCCGTTGACCCAGAGCCAGAGCCCGTTGACCCAGAGCCAGAGCCAGAGCCCGTTGACCCAGCGCCAGAGCCCGTTGACCCAGCGCCAGAGCCAGAGCCCGTTGACCCAGCGCCAGACCCAGAGCCCGTTGACCCAGACCCAGAGCCCGTTGACCCAGACCCAGAGCCCGTTGACCCAGAACCCGTTGACCCAGCGCCCGTTGATGTCAAGTCAGTTCCCGATCATGAGCCTGTCCTCCCCAAGAAAATTTGGGGGGGGCGCTATACGCCTTCGCCGTGGCCGGCCAAAGATCCACGGAGGCCTGGAAAAATAACACCGCCGTGGCCACCTGAAGGGTCCTCACCGCCATGGCCACCTGAAGGGTCCTCACCGCCATGGCCACCTGAAGGGTCCTCACCGCCATGGCCACCCGAAGGGTCCTCACCGCCATGGCCACCCGAAGGGTCCTCACCACCATGGCCACCTGAAGGGTCTTCACCACCACGGCCACCTGAAGGGTCTTCACCGCCGTGGCCACCTGAAGAGCCTGCTCCGCCCTGGACGCCCGAGGGTCCCACAGCTCCGCCCTGGACGCCCGAGGGTCCCACAGCTCCACCATGGCCACGCCCACAGCCTGCTCCACCATGGCCACGCCCACAGCCTGCTCCACCGTGGCCACGCCCACAGCCTACACCGTCGTGGCCACGCCCACAGCCTGCACCGCCCTGGCCACGCCCACAGCCTGCACCGCCCTGGCCACGCCCACAGCCTGCACCATCGTGGCCACGCCCACAGCCTGCACCGTCGTGGCCACGCCCACAGCCTGCTCCGCCGTGGCCACGCCCACAGCCTGCTCCGCCCTGGAGGCTTCCTGGACCTGCACCATGCCCTCGTCAGCCTCCAGGGCGCCCACCCTCCCACCCCTTTGGATGTTATACGGCGCGAGGACGCGCCTTCGGGGAGGGGGGAGGTACTGTAACGAGTCAATGTGTTTAAGTTCTGTTTTGTGATCTTGTTTCCCCCTGTCTTTGTGGTTTTTGGTTTAGTCCTGTTAAGTTTTCCCGCTCCTCGTTTGTGTTCAGTTTTATCACCTGTGTCCTGTTAATTATTCTTTATTCCTTGTGTATTTAAGCCCTATGTTTTCCCTCAGTGTTTGTCGATCGTCGTCTACGTATGGTTGTGTGTAAACCCATGAAGCCCTGGAGTTTTGTTCTTGTTTTGAGTTTGAAAGTTTTCATTTTGTTATTAAAACTCTTATATTAAGATTCCGTGTCCTCGTCTTCAGCTACCTGCACAAACTCTGACACTAATAGCGCTGGCAAAGTGGAAGTCTTTATTGTCTTTTGAGAACTGTGAGAGGGCTATTCACGCCCTCATTACTTCAAGGCTTGATTACTCTATATATGGATAAATCAAGCTACTCAGACTTCAAGTGTTTTAATGGATATGGATAATGGATTTATGTGTGGATAAAACAATTATTTGACTCAAACGAACGTTTTGTGCATTTTTATAATTTATGCGCATCTTGGCGTTTCCATCCAACAGTTTTTTTATGCGATATCCCAAAATGTGCATAAAAAATAGGTGGATGGAAACATAGCTAGTGACTGTTTCAGCTGAATGAACGATACACAGCAATTGAGTGTGTTCAAACATAGTGATCCGCCCACGCTAGACAGTCACAGACGAGTAAAGATGCAGTCAAGTTCACATCCACTCCAATCCTCACAGATGGCAGGTACCCTGCGGCTTCTTGATCCGTGGATCCCACATAATCCAAGCCTAAATTAGTTGCCACATGGAAAACTGCCTGCTGTGAGCAGCACTCTTAATTCAAGGTATTAACTCCTGACTCCTTGGACTGGAAAGCAGAATTATGAATGAACATAATGACAAGAATCACAGATCTCTTACCTCATTGGCTGAGTGCGGAGGGCTGTCTTTAGATCCTCTACCACCTTGTTTCTCATTTCCATTTCCTCTTCATCAAAGGCAAAAAGTGTCTGCATCTGAAATAAAGGTGATTTTTGTCAAACTTTTACTTTGGTTTTCGACAACGACACTTATAAAAATCATAGCAGAACAAGCTCAAAAAAGCTTCAAATGATGTCCAGTCCAACGGCAACTTTATTTTAGCATGGCGATCATACATTGTTAGTATTCATACATGAACACTGCTAGAATACACAGATGTACAGCTTTGGAAAATTAGGATATTAAGATTGAGCATCAATTAATTAGGCTTAGTTTAAGCTCTCATAGTTTAAGATCTCATTAACTTTAATTCCAAGTTCGGATGCTTCTGTACATTTGTGGATCACTGGTTTGGTAAAGTCTTATTTAGTTTGTTTAAGATCATTTGATTGACTCTTTATAGTGATATATCCGTTCTGATTTCTGACAGTAACAATTTTAAACTGAACGCAGAGGGAAAGCTCAGTCTTAACAGTGTTTTATGAATGGCTGCTGGGAGCGAGTGTAATTTCAATGTGTCGACTCAGCACTACTAAAATGAGCTCATCTAATAACTAAGAGCTACTAGATTCATCCCACAATTCAGCTGCACTCATCCACATAAAATGAAGTCATGGTGCAAAGTCAGACAGAATCCATCAAGTTTAAAGTATAGATAAACAGAGATATATGCAAGTATATGCAAAAAACAGCTCCATCTCTCTCAGAGCCTTTATTGCTAAAGCATTTAACATCTTGATTAAGGAAATTTGTATTTTCATATTTTAATCCCAATGCCGACTTGGACTTTCTGAAGCCAAGACGATAAGTAACAAACATCTGCAAAATCAGTAGACCCGTAAATAACGTGTGCTAACAGGGGAAGCTTACATCTGAAACGCTGCTTAATAACATATTACAGTGCTAGAAAGAAAAGGTTGATTGCATTTTGGCAGTCTATTTTGCTAGCATGAATCCACTGAAAAACGGATAGTCTTGGGTGATGGTCACAAACAGTCAACACAGTGTTTTCTACAATGTTTTTGCAGTGGTGGAACATTCTTGGCAGAATTCTCAGACATAATTTAGGTTTCCAAATTCTTTAGACTAATTCAAATGGATAACTTGTGGGCTTGTTGCAAGTCTTTTTGGTCATTTTAGTTTAAATAACTGGTTGTGTTGTATGCTAAATGAGGGACACTCAGAAAAATGTGAATAATTGTCTAATTTTGTGAATTAATCTAGACTGCAAACTCAGGTACTCCGGTATCAGAATCACTACAATCATTAAACTCATCAAACTCAAGCTTTGACTGCAGTGTGTCCCAACCAAAACACACTGTTGTTATTTCTGTGTGTAGACAAAATGTAAAGAAAAAGCTCACATTTTAGTAGCTAATCTCCATGTTATTTCACATGAACCTTAAAGGATTAGTTCACTTTTAAAAAACTTTTGCTGATAATTTACTCACCCCCATGTCATCCAAGATGTCCATGTCTATCTTTCTTCAGTCGAAAAGAAATTTAAGGTTTTTGAAAATAAAAAAGTTTAAGTTTTATAAGCACAAATGCTCGCCTTGCTCTGTTCTGTGATGCGCGTTCATGTGACGTCACTAATACGCAATTACGTTGAAAAGGTCACGAACGAACGTCACGAACGCGCATCACAGAACAGAGCAAGGCGAGCATTTGTGCTTATAAAACGTAAACTTTTTTATTTATTTTTGAAATGAGCGATGGTTTGGTAGATAAGACCCTTATTCATCGTCTGGTGTCGTTTAAAGCCCTTTGAAGCTGCACTGAAACTGTCATTTGGACCTTGAACCGTTTGGGTCCCAATGAAGTCCATTATATGGAGAAAAATCCTGGAATGTTTTCATCAAAAACCTTCAATTTCTTTTCGACTGAAGAAAGAAAGACATGGACATCTTGGATGACATGGGGGTGAGTAAATTATCAGCAAAGTTTTTTAAAAAGTGAACTAATCCTTTAACTCATTGAAACAGTGCAAATGTTTCTGTGCATGTAAGAAATGTAAAGGTAACAGAGTAAATACTTACAGCTGCCATGGAGTTGATGCGGTCTATGTAATAATCAGGCCAACTGGTAGCAAGCTTGTTAGGGTCCTCTTGTTCCTGAGGCAAGAACACAAGAGAGAGTTATAATATAGTAGATTCCACATGTATTAATTATCTAACTATGGGGGAGAAAAAAACAACTTAGCATTGCATTCCCCCCTCAGAGGATGTCTCATGCTTATGTCAATATGAACCAGTCTATGACAATGAAATTGTTTATTCCCAAACAATAAAGTGACTAGATCAGTGTTTACAGAGAAGACTGAAAAACTGTAATGAAATGGAGTCATGGTGCTTTGGAGCCTGAGGTCTGGGATTAGTTTTGGTTCTTCTGACTTGTTGTGCATGATGCTCTGGTTGTTTTTAGTTACAACATTTTAGTTTTAATCACCGCAGATCATATCAAACCGTTCAGGTTCTAATATAAGGTTACTCTGAGCCCATCTTATCTTAGTATATGTTTATCAGGTAATATAATTGCTATGCTGAACATGGACTGACTTTCCCTGCTGCCTTCCTAACTGTGGGTTGTACTCTGTGATGGTTGGCTGCACAAGTATTATTTTTAAATTCAATTTTCCAACCATTATACTTGTTTGTATCTCGCAGGAGTTTTACCTTTTAACCTTTAAAATTTCACACGAAAAGTGATGTCTTACACAACAGAGGGACACGATATGCCTAGGATGGCAATTATCAGAAATATCTGTACACTACACTTCACAACAGTCAAGCCAGACAAAACAACAACAACCTAGGATGTATACCTTGCAATTAAATTTAAGCAACTCGCTTCTTTCCTCTCAGCGGAAAGTGTTCAACATCAGAGCAAACAATGCTGGAACGACAGCTTGGCCTGGAGCTCGATCATGTGTTGTGTTTTTACGATTTCTACAGAGATGTCAGTTGCAGCCAAACTGATTGTGACAATTAGATTATACAGTTTAATGAGTTTTCATATTCTTCACCCCTCAGTTTCTTATCACTCACAGTCTCGATCACGTTTGCTCCGAACGTTTACCCTGACCATCTCAAGAAGGTTATTAGAACGCCCTTATTTCCCTCTCTGGTACAAATAAAAAGCGGTAGAGAGATGGGGCATTCTTGGCTTAAGGTCAGCACAGTAGTGAACTGATCCTCCTGTGTGTCAATATTTGCACTATCAATAAAAAGGAGCAATAGAGGAGGTAACGATAATAAACATTATTTTTGCCAGCAGATTCCCAGTATGGGTCAAACACAGTTTAGAGAAGAAACCCAAATACAAAGTCTAGAATGATTTTATTTTGTTTTGTTAGCATCACTGGAATTTGTTTCCACACAGCGTTCCATTGAATAATGGATACGTTTGGCTGCCTTTACTCAAGAAGCTCATTCTCCCAGTGTACAATTCAATCCCACCATGACCGGGGTGACCTCTGGGGTTGTGTGTTCGCTGACATGTTTCTCCATCTCTCCGATTTCTGTGGTTTTGTTTGAACACCGTTTCATCTTTCGGATTTCGCTCATGAGTGTTTATGGAGATTTGGAGCATTTTTGGCTGAACTCGAAGACTTCTTTGAGGGTCCAGCTGTCAAAATGCGAATATGATGACACAGTTATCCAAACAGGAAACAGATAAATGTTTGTGAAGGGTGTGCACTCTGCAACCTTATACACAAACTACTGGTATGCCGTTTACAAATCAGCTCTCTCAAAAGGGTTGACCTTGTGCCAAATTGCCACGTAAAATACATCACAATTTTTTTTATTTTATAAATCTGTTCTTGTGTGTCTGTTATACTGCCAAGATTAATGTAAACCTGACATCTCTGTACAAATCAGAAAGTTTAGTTGTAATTTCCAGCAAATAAGAAGTGCTTCATGATTAATCAAAGAAAAAGAGGACAGATACTTCTATGGTTAGTGCATTGGATCTAAAAGGATCGCTTTTGCACTCAGTTCCCTTTATTAGTGTGGAAAAAAAGCCTCCAAGTCGGGTGGAAAAAAAAAGTAGGCTACAGGATATTGAATTTTTATAGATTGCATAATCGGAATGTATCCTTAAGGTAGAAAAGATTATGTGAGTTTGAGAACAATGCAAACACATGTTTAACCTTTAAACTTTTATTGGCATGCCAACGATATTAGCTATATTATATGGTGGATCTGTTCCTTATTACCTCAGAAGAGTGACAGCTCAGGGCAGAAAAAAGATGTAGAGATGAAATGGACATTTGCAAATGCTTTCCTTGGAACCTCAGGCAGGTACAGCATTGGCTGTTCTAGCCGTCTCCAAATAATAATAATAATAGCCTACATATAATACATTAACAGTGGATATAAAAAAAACTTCACATCCCTGTTAAAACAGCTGGTTTTTGTGATGTAAAAATTAAACAAAGATAAGTCACATCAGAATTTTTGCATGTTTAATGTAATATAATTACAACCTATGCAATGTCCCTGACAACCAAAATGTCAATCAGAGAAAAAAATAATAAGTGTAAACTAACACAGTTGAAGCACCCATTGATTTCATTACAGCACTCAGTGTTTGGATGGGAGTCTATTAGCTTGGCACATCTTGACTTGGGAATATTTTCCCATTCTACTTTGCAAAAACATTCCAGACCGATTAAAGGGATGGTTCACCCAAAAATGAAAATTCTGTCATTTATTACTCACCCTCATGTTGTTTCAAACCCGTAAGACTTTCGTTCATCTTCAGAACACAAATAAAGATATTTTTGAGGAAATCTGAGAGCTTTCTGTACCTCCAATAAATGGCAGTCTTGCTCTTATCTGTATGACCATAAATTACAGAGTATTTTAAGTCGTTTCCGCTGTTATAACGAGACAAAATCATTTGGCATCGTGCTGATTTGTGTCGTGGTATATCACTATAGTCCAGTGATGAAATATGCGTGTCCTGGAAATGGGAAGTATCTTACAGTCTCCCTAACCAGTTTTCTCTTTGTCAGTTTTTGAGTTCTTGATAATGTCACAGTTGTGCTGTATTTTCTTATATTCAACTCGTTGATGAATGTCTTCACTGTGTTCCATTTATCCAAATCATTATATTATTTAATGCCTTGGAATTTCATTTTTTTTTTTTACTCTCTCCTACATATACCGTTCAACGATCCCGTTTATGCTTTGTAAGCTCTTTGCGGCCCGTGGCTCTTGTATTTGCATGTGTAACCGGTCATACTTGACCCACTCGAACAGGCATCTTCGGCACGGTAGGGGGACACGCTAACAAGAAGACTAAAGACCGCAGCCTCCAGCGTCAGACACTAGCGCCTGTTGAGAACTGTTTACTAGCTGGCCTTTGTTACACATGCAACAAAAAGATGTCAGACTCACTTCAGTGAGAAGACCATAGACAGTAAAGAAGAGGAAGACAGGTACTATTTCACCTGAGCTTGATGATTAGTTTTGAACAAGGCCGCATACCCAATTATAAAAGGATTATTTTTATGTTTTTATTTTTTATTTTTTATCTCTGAAAAGTGTAATTTTGGTTTTTAGTGGCATATTGAAAATATATTGATTCAATATTCAGTATATTACTAAAATCTGTATCCTTCATTAAGACAGCCACAGATTTCACTCTGAATTCACCAATGATGGGTGTCTTTATATTGTGGGGGAAAAAGCAAGCTGAGCAAAGGTGATTATAACTATACTCAAATTTCATTATAATGAAGGTAATTTTTGACTGATCAGTCTAGACAAAACATGTCTTTAATCAAATATTTGTTTGGGCTATAGATTGTACTTATTGTATGCTTAGCAACACAATAAAATAAAACCATTGAGATCAACTGAAAAGTCAATTCTACCATGGCAATATGTGTTGCATAAAGAGAGTAGCTTATGCAGACAATTTCTAATAAAGTTTCTACCTCATTAAGTTAAATTTTAGTGACTTATGTTCACACTGTCAGTCCAGATCAGTTTATTTGTGTATACTATTGAAATCTGGTCTAAAATAATTGACGTCCACATTATTTATCACATTGTTAATACGCCGTATTATTATTATTACACATTATCCCTTTCATATAAGTTAAAGGGTTAGTTCACCCAAAAATGAAAATTCTGTCAGTAATTACTCACCCTCATGTCGTTCCAACCCCGTAAGACTTTCGTTCATCATCAGAACACAAATGAAGATATTTTTGATTAAATCTGAGAGCTGGATCACTCCTCCATAGGCTTCTAAGGGATTGAAACTTGACAGCCCCAAAAAGTTATTAAAGAAATCGTTAAAAGAGTCCAACTGACTACAGTGGCTAGATCTTAAGTTTATCGAGCTACGAGAATACTTTTTGAGTGCAAAAAAACAAACAAAAATAACGACCTTATTCAAGTATTCTCTTTGGGCCTGGAGATTTCACGTAGTGTTATTACGCAACGCTTCTGGTTGAACGTCACACGCATCACACACATGACCAGCGTCGGCCAATAGTGAGCCTAAGTGTGACGTATAACACAGAAGCGCTGCGCAGTTACACTACGCAACAGCTTAGGAGAAAGACACGGAAGAGAAGAGATGGTTGAATAAAGTCGTTATTTTAGTTTTTTTTGCGCGCAAAAAATATTCTCGTCGCTTGATACACTTACGATTGAGCCACTGTGGTTACTTAGACTATTTTAACGATGTCTTTAATGACTTTTCGGGGCTGTCAGGTTTCAATCCCTTAGAAGCCTATGGAGGAGCTATTTTTTGTCTTTAAACCTATTTTTTATGCAGCTCTCAGATTTAATCACAAATATCTTCATTTGTGTTCCGAAGATGAACGAAAGTCTTATGGGTTGGAAAAACATGAGGGTGAGTATAATTACTGACAGAATTTTCATTTTAGGGTGCACTATACCTTTAAGCGAGGTTGTGCATTAATGAAGTTGTAGTGTTGCGATGTGTATTTGATCGATCCGCTATACTAACACAGAGCTCTAACACGATTCGAACAGTCTGCACAAGCTCAACACAGTATGTTATGTGACTTGAGAACAGAAGTATATTTGTGGGCCAAACAAGTATCTGTTCCTTCAATAACAGTTTGCCTCTCCAGAATCTTCCAGCTAAATCACATTAGCAAACAGACTTCTGCCTGTCCCAAAGCCAGCGCAGTAATTGGCCTTGTTTTTTAGATCTAGACAAACATCTTTCCAGAATCTCGATGGGTTGTCCTCTTTTCTACCCTGCCAATGTACACAGAGATTTAATTTCCAATGCAAAAATAAGTTGTTGTATTTTAGAATGATTTATCCAGATCTGCTTCTCTCAAGTTAAATTCCAGTCAAGGATGTTTAAAGTCAACCTAAAACTAATGTTGTGACTGCCTTTATAATCATATTGTGATGCATTTCAGAGTAAACTACACTTGAACTCTCGAAAAAGTGTAGTACACTAAAGCATTTGTTAGTACAACATCCTATTCTTATTTCACACTTTTTTTAAGGGAATCATTTTTTTTAAAGTTTTTTTTAAGTAAGGTTAACTACCGTAATTAGATTTTACAGTGCAGTCTTCAATAGACTACCTTCTATACAAGGTTTAACATGTTCCTTGTTTCAGCCTCTGAGAAATACTGACTCTTAAAAACATTGTGTTATTGGCCGGACATCTTTCAAAAAGATTGGAGATTTGCAGGCTTTATCTGTGATCTTATTGCGACGAAGGCTAGGATATAACGAAGGTTGCTTCCACTTCAAAGTCGTTGTGTTGCAGTTTTCTCCTCCGCACTTTGAGTCACAGAGGAATGAGAGATTGTGTAGGCTTTGCCTGGGTAGTTGTTTTGGTGGCTGGGTATCCAATCACACTTTACTAGAGGTGTTGCTGCTTCACAGGTGTTATCTAAGTGTGCATCTTAGAAAGATATGTGAATCTAGGTGTGTCAGCAGTCTGGGCTTTTTCGCATACTTTTATTAGAATTTACAATCTGGATGTTTATCGAACTCCTGGTTCTTCATTTTTTGTCAGTCTGTGCAAATATACCTAACAGTCACTTCGTATTATGGCACAGTGGTATAGTGTTCCCAAAGCGTCAGCTACTGACACAGCATCCCGTTCCCTACACAGGGAACCAAGGTGACCTATAGCCTACGCAAGTTACGCAACTGAGATATTTCTCATTGAATGCAGCGGACTTACTGACTGTGTTGCAATTAATAAATGAAAGGGTGCATTAGCCATCCGCATGAATGACATGAGTTCTTGACAAGCAGCAGAATTACACATCTTGGTGGTGAAAAACTGTTAGGGTTAGAGTTAGATGTCGCTGTAGATTTAGCACAGTACTGTAAAAACCTACAGTACAATACCACATTTCCACATTAAAGTAAAATACCTTAGTTTATATGGCATTCTGGTTCATTTTGATTGAGCGAAATTATTTTACAGTATGTTCCTCTAGCTTTGCTGGTGGATTTATGGAAGTTCGGTTACTTTTATCATGATTACCAGTTAATTTTATCACTTTTATTATACAACTCAACAAGTGAATTATAAGGATTTATTAGAACAAACCCAAGTAGAAATAGTGATAAGACAAACCAAGACGGTTTTGGTAAGTTTTATTTTGTTTCTGTCGAGTTTTAATGTGTTTTACAATTGTAAAATTACTGTATTTTTTTATTGGAGTCTGGTGGGTTTGGGGAGAGCAATACATTTCCATTAGTGTTTAAACAAAAAGGATCTTATGGTTAACAAAAAGGTCTATCTCTGTAGGGATCCTTTCCATAATGTTGTCCAATCCGAGCCTGTCAGTGTCAAAACAAGCACTTTGAGTAGATATACACTGACGGTGCACAAAGGCTCAAATTACGACTGCGGTGGATGCAGTCAATACTGGACCAATTTCAATTAATCACTTAGATATAAAATCATGGGAAAACAATGTCCAGCTTGAAAATACAGAAGTTTCCCTTACAATGTAAATGGGTGATTTGTGGTCAGAGAGCTTCTCTATGGGTACCAGTTTCCCCACTGCTGTTCAGTTTTGGTCATTAGTAAGGGGTCCGGGCTTGTCTGAACAGGTTGTCCTGCCAGACAGGGAGTGAGCAGGAAGACCAGGGGGGTGTTGTAGAGGAAGATGATGATCTTTAACCCACATGTCAACAGCTTCAGTCAGTCCTTGATGGACTTTGAATGGAAAACTTCAAACTAAGGGCCAATGGCCTATTTTCCACCACCCATATGCCCTACAGTTAGTATGATTTTTAAGATAAGTCAAGTTCACTCTTAGGACAATGATTACTAACCCAGTCCTCAAGCTTTCCTCTCTTAACATGGTTTTGTTTCATATTCTTGCACACTTAAATACTTTTATGTCTGTAAATTGCTGATTTACAGTACTCCAAGTGACAAACAGTACTAAAATGTTTTTCAATGTTTTTGATAGTTTAAATGAATTGACTGAATAAAAATAGCTTTGACAAAAACATTGTTTATATTGCCTTTGAATTTGTAATGTTTTTCTTAATTATAATAGTATTACAATATTAGTAACTATAGAATTATATACTATACTATAATTAATCATAATATATAATATTATCATTATTAGTGTTTATTCTAATTAGAAATATTGGTAACACTTTATTTGAAGGGGTGTGCATAAGACTGACATGACACTGTCATAAACATGACATAACACCTGTCATGAACATGAAGGAGTCTTTATGAATGTTTATGACTGTTGTCATTAAGTGTCATTCGGTAAATTATGACACTTTTAATGCAAAGTTGACATTGTTTAAAATGTCTTTGTTATGACAACTTGACATTAACAAAGACAAAAAATGTCTTTGTTATGACAACTTGACATTACCCAAGACAAAAATGTCTTGATTATGACAACTTGACATTAACAAAGACGGAAATGTCTTTGTTATGACAACTTAATATTAACCAAGAAATCATAACCTGTCAACCTGTCACAAATATGTCATAACAGGTCTAATTATCAAACTTCAAGCATTTTGCAGTGTAATAACCCTTAATGACATCTTTATAACTAGTACAATGTGTTCCACTTTACTTGAGGACAAGTAAAATATTCATGACACAGTTATAATGGTGTCATGACGGCCAAAGTTGTGACAGGTTGACAGGTTATGATTTCTCGGTTAATGTCAAGTTGTCATAACAAAGACATTTCCGTCTTTGTTAATTTCAAGTTGTTATAATCAAGACATTTTTGTCTTGGGTAATGTCAAGTTGTCATAACAAAGACATTTTAAACAATGTCAACTTTGCATTGAAAGTGTCATAATTTACCGAATGACACTTAATGACAACAGTCATAAACATTCATAAAGACTCCTTCATGTTTATGACAGGTGTTATGTCATGTTTATGACAGTGTCATGTCAGTCTTATGCACACCCCTTCAAATAAAGTGTTACCGAAATATTTACTAGTAATGTATTAATATATATATTATAGTACAATACAGTATAATACAATAGTTATAAATTACTGTTCTGTATACTGTAAATTCAATTAAATTACATTTACAAAATACAGCAAATTGCTGGCAACTCCTCTGCAAGTAACTTTGTGTAATTACACAAGGAATTGTTTCCAGTGCGCAAAAATATTTATTTGATAGTTTTTAAGTGCAGGGAACCTCAGAGGAACAGCTTCGACTTCTCTCTGCCATCTTGATTCATTCAAGTCTCTCTTTCGAGTGATTTCTCTAAACACATAGCCTTGCTTGTTCCATTTACATTGCTGTGCATTTTAAGCAGGCCATGTGGTGGGCTTCTATGGCAATTCTCCATTACTGCAGACATGAATGAGCTTTTTGTTTGATCTCACAACTTGTTTTCCAAGACGTCTGTTGCTTGGTTCTGGTTCCTGTTTCCTGGATTTAGTTTGAGCATTTTTTCCCCTTTTCTAACCTTCAGCTCTGAGAGGAAGTAATTTTTGAGCGCAACGGCACCTCAACTGCTGACAACTTTGTTCCAGAAACTTTGTTACAATAACTACAAATCCTCACATCCCACTTTACCAACAATTCCACCTCCCAAACCCAGGCCAAGTGTCCAGAGCTCCAGGTGCAAGCATGGATCCAAACTTTCTACAAGGCTTTGTAGATACAATGGAAACTAAACTGTAACAGTCAATGAAGACCACATTGCCAGACCGGAGCTACAGTGGTTGTCGTTCACTCCGCAGGCCCTTTCAAAACAATAGCACTTCCATAAAAACATAACCTGGAAATGGCTAAAGCCAATTCATTTAAATCTGTATTCCACTGAGGCTTCTGAAAGCAGTCGATGTCTTCTCTTTCTCTCTGTAATCAGGGAGAAAGGGAGTAATATCCTGAAAGTGGCTGACCACAGACATGGGTTTCAAAAGGATGGTGTCTAGAGGAGGAAGGGAGAGGCTGGCTGTTGTGGTGTGTGTGTGTGTGTGTGTGTGTGTGTGTGTGTGTGTGTGTGTGTGTGTGTGTGTGTGTGTGTGTGTGTGTGTGTGTGTGTGTGTGTGTGTGTGTGTGTGAGATAAGTGTGGTAGACTTTTTGGCTGGAGGATTCAAAGAAGCTGTAGTTTTCCAACATCCATTTCAAAGGCTTTGTCTCGCAATGAAATGTTTAAAATTCTGAATCTATGAAAAATTAAAGCACTTCCTTGTAAATTAATGCTAAACCTTTCTTTAGTCAGTGACTAACCAAAGAAAAAAGTAGCCAGAGACATATAGTCTTTTTAGCCATCTGCTAAAAAGATTGATTGAAAAATGATGTACTGTACATTGTGAAGGATTTACCTTTTTCTTGCTGCAATAGATCTGCCATTTCTTCTCGTCAGGCAAAGCAAACATGGCTTCCCTGTTCTTGTCTGTGAGATCCAATTCATCCTGAAGAAAGGAAAAGACACGACAACTGAGACACGCATAACCTCATATATCTTAAAAAGCATGGTGATAGATATAATGCCAGGCCCATTGATTTGTAACTGTGCGTGTTGTAATCGTTACAGCACTAAAATAAAACAGTGTAGTTCATGTGTATTTGTAGTACATTCAGGTGTGTGTGTAGCGTGTGTAAGTAAAAGAGAGAGCGTGTAACGACCTCAACTTTACATATTGTAACAAACCACAGGATTAATTCTCATCACTTGCTGTGAGCCCAGTGGTTGGGTTAAGTTTTAACTACTGTGAAACTCACATAGCCTTAAGTATGTGAATGTCATTCAATTAGAATAAAAAAAATCTAATATTAATGAAGTAAAAGGCACCACAAGCTGAGAAACGTATTCACATTAATAAATGTACTAGGTTTTATATGTTAGCTAGCGATAAAATAACTAATAAAAATATAGACAAAACATTGGATATTTACTCTATACCAGATTTAGTGAACATGACCATAGGTGATGTCATGAACTAGGCTATATCTATTCTGATAGTACAACTATATGAACATCATAGATCATTAGTTAAACTGTAAGAGAAATATATTCTTAATAAATCAGTCACATTGCTCAGTATGTGGGACAGTATTGTTTGTCTAACATGCGTTTCTAATGCGTAATTTACATTCCCAAGTATCTCTAAATAAATAAAAAATCCATCTATGGTGGAAAAACTGTTCCTTTTACAGTGTAGAATACATTTTCCTCCAAATGATCTGATACATGTCAGATCTGTTTTGATACCGTTTTTAAATAAATACAAATTTCTGTCATGAAACTCTAAACTCAATCTGCTTGCAATCATATCTTTATGTATAGAAAATCTATATATCACAGCTGATTGGTTCCTGCTGTATCAGTAGCCAATGAGCTTGCAGCTCAGCATCTGCAAGCACATAACAACATTCTCATTTCCATTACAATGCCAAACACTCTGTGACATGTATTTATTATTAATATCATTTAAATAATATAAATTCAATTATATAAGGTTAAATATGATCACAATTATGAGTGATTTATACTGAAAATTAGATGTATTGTTAATAATTACACACATTTCATTCTATTATTCTATTCATTTCATTTTTCAATAGAACTCTAGATTATGTTTCAGGAATTGAGTTTAAAAGGCACTGACAATTCGATTCACAATTGTGCAAGTTCTCTATAGAGCAATGGGCATACAATAAAAGTGAGAGAGGGAACAAGGAAAAAGGCAGGGTTATGAGGGAGGTGCAGGAAAGACTTCGTGAGGGAAAGATTTAGAGATGGTCAAAATGGAAGGAAGTCATATGTGGCCCACAGAGGACTCACAGGAAACGGTTTCAGCCAGCAGTGACCAAGCAGACAGCATCATGCATCATAAAAAAGCAAGACAGAAAATGAAGAAAGAACAACTTAGAGGAAAAGTTCGTCTAAATATGAACACGTAGAGCAAAATGTATCATAAGAGCAGGCCTGATGTTAATGATGTTAAACCTCATTGTGCGTCTCATTTTTGACAACAAAACTATAATTGTATCTGTACAATAATTAAATTGCATGACAGGCTATGATGAAGTATAGCATGTGGCTTTTGAAGAGTAGCAATACAGTGAATGGGTTTCTACAGACTACTTTCCTGGTGATTTTGTTTTCTTTTTGTCCTTGTAGGACCTCGACAGCCACAGTCCACATTATGAAAATGAGCACTCTGTAAATTCAAAAGATATCTTCTATGTTTTATTGAAAAATAACCAGTCATTTAGGGTTTGGAGTACACAAGGATTAGTGATGATGGATTTTAGTATTTTTGTGGGTGCACTATTTGTATAAGGGCAATAAAAATGTGTAATTCCAACTGAAACGCCCTCACTAATCTGCAATTTTGCCTCTAAATTAATACTCCATTAAGGATGAGTCTCACTTCCACTCAAGTAAATCAGACGTTCCTAAACTGGCAGAAACATTCCCTCACAATGACAGCACACACCAAACCTAATTCGTCACACATTTCCTCGACTGACCCACTCCCTTCTCATCCAGATCTAATCAGCTGATTCACGATGTGAGGACAGAAATGTTGACTGAGGACACTGAGGTGGCAGCATTAGTCAGGAAGCTCATTGGCCGATACCACCACACCCAGAGCTCTGAGCCACGGAAATGAGGAAGAAACACATCTCTGACCTCTCCACTCCAGGAAGGCTGGGCATCCGAAAGGAGGGAAAGGGCTGTGGCGTTATTATGCCATGTTCTGTAATCTTCACATGTTATTTTATTAGAAAAAAACTGTGACTAAACAGGCATCTGCAAAGGCTGTTTATTTAAGAATTAACTAAGCAATATTGCAATATGTGGCAAGCAGGGTGCGGCCGAGAGCCGTAAGAATGGAGCGAGGCCGATGGCGCGAGTGCTAATGAGCGTCACCTGCACACCACACCGATCTCGGGTCTCACGGAGGATAAAACGGAACGATAAAAGGAGGAGTGATGACAGTTCAAGGCAAGAGAGGACCAGGCCTGGACTTAATGTTGTGTTTTATTATGTTTATGTGTGTCAGTCGTCCTTGAGGGGCTGTCGCTTTACTTTAGTTTTGTTGTTTGTGTATTTATTTGTGCAATTAAACTTTACGTTGATCGTTCGCCGGTTCCCGCCTTCTCCTTCCCTCATCAACAAACTTTATTACACAATATTAATAAGCGCTCTGTTGTTCTAAATACCAGCATGGCTGTTATTCGCCCAGCAGCACAAGTAATGTGGTCGTGCTGATATTCGGACCATCGTCATAAAAAGCATAAATGTGATATTACATTACTATTTGTCCAAACAAAACCAAAGCAGGATTAACCAAAGCATGTCTCTGAGCAAAAAATCCTTACACCTAAACCACAGACTGACAGCCTGTCTGGAACGCCACAAACACAGACAAGCGAATGATATACAACTTTTTTTACGCTTCTCGGCCCATCAAAATGGTATAAAAGATTAATTTAAATTAAGTGTCATTCATTTTAAAGAAACTTGAGGAACATGTTCATGGTCAATGTGATGAACTACACGTGTGGCTCCTAGGACTGTGTGAACTTCAGGGAACCTGACTTCATATATCAGTAGGTTAAAGGGTTAGATCACTCAAAAATGAAAATTCTGTCAGTAATTACTCTCCCTCATGTTGTTCCAACCCCTTAAGACCTTTGTTCATCTGCGGAACACAAATTAAGATATTTGTGATTAAATCTGAGAGCTGGATCACTCCTCCATAGGCTTTTAAGGGATTAAAACTTGCCAGCCCCGAAAAGTTATTAAAGAAAACGTTAAAATAGTCCAAGTGACTACAGTGGCTAAATTTTAAGTTTATCAAGCGACGAAAATACTTTTTGAGCGCAAAAAACAAACAAAAATAACGACTTTATTCAAGTATTCATTTGCATCTCTGTTGCCTTGAGATTTTCACGTAGTATAATTGCGTAGCGCGTCTGTGTTCTACGCCACACGTAGGCTCACTATTGGCCGATGCTGGTCATGTGTGTGATGCGTGTGACGTTCAACCAGAAGCACTACGAAATTATACTACGTGAATATCTCAAGGCCGACAGAGATGGAAATGAATACTTGAATAAAGTCGTTATTTTTGTTTGTAACCCTTTAAGACCAGTAGGTTAACATTTTTTGCAAAAATGATTAAGTAAAATTAGAGTTAGTTCTGAAAAAAGACATCAAAACAAGTGGCATCTGATTGGGCATTCAGGCATTTTAAGTGTGGCTTGAATGCCTTAAAGTGTAACTTTGACGATTTTTAACACGCTATGTATTGTTACAATGGCTACTTGTTCTCTGTTACCTGGGCCGAGAAAATCATGTTAATTTGTCAAAAGACCTGGCTTTCGTGGAAACGAAAGATTATACTTCCGCATTTTTGTTTCTCTGCCCACGGACAGTCGAATCAACAGAGGGTTTATCAACAGAACAGTTAGGCACAGGCATAAAACACTCGTCTTCGTGGTCATCTAGTTTGAAATGTTAACTACAAACACAGATGTTTTTCAGATTATCCGTCACAACGCTCTCTCCATATTTATGATTCCTTGCAGTCTTCAGCCACTCTGCCTACAATATGCTGGATCCTTCACTGGAAACCGCAAGTAACTCACTCCCATTAAACATTTACTCATTGAATCCTTGGACCCGGGAACAATACAAGTCGACATAATTATAACTAAAAGTTTGCAAAGAAGTATTTCCTACAAAAGCAAGGTGGTATTTGAATCTGGTAAGTGTATCTATAGCAGACTGGTGGGAGTGGCCTTGAATGGCAAAATGCTCAGTGCATTATGGGTGTTGAAGTTTTCCTAAGTATTTTGCACAAGGGAAGACAACAGACTTTTTTCTTTGTTTTCTCTAGTCAGGTGGCACCAATTTTATTTTTCCCCCACCTTTCTATTTCATAGGCAGACCAGTTTTATTGAAAGCCCATTTCGCCAGTGACAAAGTACATCTTTAAGTGACATTAAGAATCAGTTAAATTCTATATTTAGTTATCCATTAGTTAGTATATCCATCAATTTACTGCATCTTGTTAAAGACTATACAATCTTTCTCTGTGCATTGATTTGAGTTTCATGTTTTTTCTCCCTCAAAACTTTGTGGCTTCTCAGGTTTCTCTTTTTCTCTGATGGCAGGGACACACTTCATCTGTTCATTCATCTGTTTATGCATCTGCTCATTTCTGCCTTCAGCTTTAATGTCAGTCCACCTCAGGGATCAGCCCTCAGTGTCATGTCGTCACAAAACTCATTACTACAGCTGGCCACCGTGCCCATTTCTTTTAAAAGTGTTAATAAACACACACACACATGCACACAAGCTCAGTGCACTCAAACACAAGACAATGTGACAGTGATAGAACCACAACATACAACGTTCTAATAAATTCCATGTGTTTGCAAAGAGGCTGTTGTATCCAAATGTGTAAGCCATTTACTGAAGTCTAAAACATTATCATTATCACATTTTTCTGAATGCATACAGTCACGTGTCAAGAAAAAACTAAATTACAAAGACACACAACTGCAAACTGCTGTGAGGTCGTGTGTTGCACGAGTTGCTGATTGATTGCTTCCACTCGTATGATCTATCCCCCCCATCATGAGACGATCAATCAGAAAGAGCTAATTACTCTAGTCTCGCTTACAGCTCGTGTCTGCATGGGTTGCTTACACGTTTACTCTGTAGGCATGCGTGCAGTCAGAGACAATTGAATTGACCAAAGCTGTTAACAGTTGGAACATTTTCTTCTTTTCAAACCTGGTTCTGCAGCAAATGGCTCTCAAATCCTCAGATTAGAGAGCTATTGTGAAAATAGACAACAGATATACAAGTCAGCTCTGATTGCTATTTAGCTGCAGGATGTAACTTTTTTGGTTAAACAAATAAAAAAAAATCTGTTTAGAGCTAATATAAGAGTAATCAGTGTTCAAAACTCTCCCTTTCATATACCCCGATTCGCACGGTAAACTTATAAAATTGATTTATAATTTGAGCAGATTTCACAGGAAATTTTAGTTTGAGGTTATTTCATTACGACATGTCCATATACAGAAAGAGGACGACCCGGCTATGATATGGCATATAGGATGCAGTTGCTTTAATTTACAAAAGTTGATATCTGAGGAGAAACATCAAACTGCTAAGAGCATGCAGTCAAAAATGGAAAGTGACAGAGCCCGTGCTAAAATGAGAATACAGTAAATATCGGCATGGCTTTTCATAAGTGGTGACAATTGTGAGATCTGAAGGGATTAAAATGACTGGGCAATCCTTAGATTTAAAAAACAAACAAAAAATTTACATTTTCATTTGGTCCAAACAAAAAAGGCAGATATGTTAGTAGTAGGTTTTACTTATTCTCATGTTGATGTACAATGACAGATCCTCTCTGATGTGTTGATCACACATTCATCTCACAGCGGAGCAGTCTCGAAGCACAACCCGTGTAAAAAATAACTCTCCAAGTTACTTTATCTTCACATGCTGAAGTTATGGAAAGGAAGGTAGTTGCGTTGGGGAACTTTACTTTAAAAAGCAACATTTTTTGTTTGTTTTTGTGTTCTTGTTGCGCACAAGGCCTACATTAATGTTATGGGGTGGAAAAGTTGTTTTTTTTTGTCAGTAATTAAATAAATTAAATAGAACGAACATCTGAAATTATGATGGAAATTCAAAAAGTATCTTTTTACACTAACTCCACCCACCATTGGCTGACTGAGCCAGACAAAATTACAAAAGAAATCCTGCTTATAGCAGTGGCATGGAGATTAAGTTGATAAATATTTTCGAAAAGTGGAAATAAAGTGGCTAATGGGTATTTAGTAGCGGTAATAAAGTGTTTAACAGGTAGGGTTAGGCGTAGGGAGGGCTTTAACCGATGTGCAAACAGTATCTGCCACTATTTACACTGTGTAAAAAGCATCTAACTTCTATTTACACTTAGTGCAAAGATAATACGGTTATTTTAACTTTGTTGTAAATTACATCTAACTCTATTTGCAATAGGTGTAAATATCCACTGCCTATTTATATTACCACCAATCAACAAACATAAAAATACATTCACGTCTGTGCACAAGTGCACAACTTCATCCCAGAGCGGAGAAGGTGGCTTCTGTTCATGTTTCAAACTCATATCATATTCCAAAAAAATATTAATCCTGTCAACAGTGACCCAGTTCTGTCAGGTTTCTTCCAGCTTCTTGAGAGATAATATTTATCATATTATTGCAACAAGTGCATGATTTGACATATTTCTCATATATGGAAAACACTGTCACTTGGGTATTTATTTGTTCTTTGGATCTCTTTCTCTGACCTTTTACTGGTCTGTCTTTTACCTGCCTAACTCAACTATTGCTGCTGAGTCCGGGCCCATTTTCAAGAAACGGCAACACTTGATCCATTAAAGGTACAATATGTAGGATTCTTCGCCACCAGGGGTCGCTAACCTCTTACAATAATAAAGGTGTATATTGATGACGCAAAGCATTAAGCTGAATTATGGATCTTGTCGTCAAGCTGATGGATCTTTTATGGATGAGTGAATACACTGATGTTTTTAACATGACTGTGGTGAAGCAGGAGCGTTTGCTAGACGTACACCAGCGCCACACGCAACGCCAGTCCCGCGGATATAAAAGAATTAGGACATTTCATTCTACCGAACTACACGCCAGTGCTGAATTAATACTCACACAGGTCAGTTTATTAGAGGAATGAAGCTTGAGGTAACGCAGCGCTGTTTCACTCGCTCTAACACTTACACTATCACACTAAACGCATTTGAGTGTGTTGAATGTTGTTAGTTGGGTTGTTTGTTGGCTGTATGAGACTAAGTAAGCTAGATCAACATTAGAATAACATACAGATCATTTCTAACATTTCATCATGTTGAACTAAATAACATTGATTAGTTTTATGTACATTTGCTCTCCTGTCTAATAAAGTACATGCAACACTCTGTCAAGTCGAAGTTAGTCGTGGACGTGGAGCTCTCGGCATCTCGAAAAATGTTGATCTTCGTTTTAGTCTCTTTTTGTCTCAAAGTCTGCTTGCCATGGTCCATAATGTTTGAACAAAACAACAACAGCGTGAGCGTCCTTCTAGGTATAACTGGCATAATCGGCATAACCCAGTTGTCCACGTCTGTCGCCATGGTTACTATGGCAGTACGAACAGAAACCGAGGCTAACGCGGATATGACGCCATTGACTGGCGACTCCTCACCGCTGCTCACCCCCCCGTTTCCTTGGTTAAAATCACAATTTCCTCACGATTTACAAATAGTTGGAAACATTTGGGATATTGTAATTAATTAACTAAACAAAATATATAGCCTTGTGGTTTTGGGATATTTTACTGCAAAAATCCTACATATTGTACCTTTAATACTAACACTTTATCTTCTATTCTATTTCTATTATCTTTATAAAAACATTTTTACAAAGTACACGTACTGCGTTCACTGCGTACATGTACTGATTTAACTGGGAAGGGTCAGAGCACTTGCATATTGTTTTCCTATTGTTAGTTTAACTGCTCATTTGTAAGTCGTTTTGGATAAAAGCATGAATTAATGAATGTAAATGTAACATGGACAAGTCTTGCTCCACATGCAGTGCAGACATATGTCCGGCAGAGCAGGGCCTGTTTGTTAATTTGTTTGCTTAAATAGATAGTGGTAATCCATAGTGAAAGAATGGTGCATGGCAGCAGTCTGCTTTTTTCAGTAAAACCAATGATATTATATTATATTTTTTTTCTTCTGCATCAAGCATGAGGCTGCTGTGATTTACCTAACAGCTCCCATATGTTGGGCATGTTTTGACTCCAAATGATGAGCTGCTTTATTTATTCATTTTTTCCTTTCCACAATCTGTTTTTAGCTCAAATACAGGGTGGAGAAAGACAGAAAAAAGAACCAGACAGAAAAAGAGAGACAGACAGAAAAAGAAAATTAATTATTCTTGCAGTGGGACATTTAAAAAAAAAAAAAAAATCTCATTTTGTGGTCCATAAAAGAAAGAAGGGCAGATACAGCATTAGAACAACACCAGGGTGAGTAAATGATGACTTCATTTTAATTTTAGGGTGAACTATCCCTATAACTGGATGTTTAAGTCATTTAAAGATTACATGCCCTAATTTGTACATCAAACTGTATTATTCAAGATGCTCCAAACCACTGTTGTTTGGCAGTAGCGGAGATCAGTATTGAATTTGCTTCACTGAACTTGTAAGATTGCCCGAACCTCAATAATGCAAGTCAGCATTGATTTCTAACATCAGTTTGAAAAGCTGATCATAAATTTTAGGAAACTATGCAAAGTCACTGAGACACAGATTGCGCCCTGTTAGCCTCTCAAATTTTCCACTTATGTGTTGCATTATGGATTCCTTGAATGAATCTAGAAGTAAATTAAACAGATTTCATGGCAAAAACCACAACCAGCAGACTAGCCAGCAGATACTAACCACTAATTCAGAGAAGCGGGCATGCAGTTCTTCCTCTGGGGGCATGGGTGCACTGAACTCCAGCAGCTGCAGCGGGACACTGTCTTTCAGGTTGATCTCAGGAGGTTCACTGCTACTGAAGCAGCACAGAAAGCCCAGGGCGGGCCGCGTGCGCTTCCGGGGAGGCATCCTCTCCAATCAGGAGGAGCCGACAACCAGAGAGCCAAGAGTCTGCTATCTATGGGGCATGATCTGAAAGAGAAAAAAACAGACAATCAGGATTTAATTAGAACCACACAAAACGACTACATGTTAAAGGAACACTCCACCGTTTTTTCATATTAAAGTATGTTATTCCCTTAACTAAGACGAGTAGTTGGTACATACTTGGTACACAACCAAGTATGGTGACACAAAATAAAACATGGCGCTTTTCTAAGTGGTAAAATGAAGCGGGTAAAATGGATAACTATAATGTATGGCGGAATATCACTGAGAGCACTTCGACTCGGTGCAGTAATATCATCACTCCAGGATCATTCAGGATCATTCAGGAGTGATGATATTACTGCGCCGAGTCGAAGTGCTCTCAGTGATATTCCGCCATACATTATAGTTATCCATTTTACCCGATCATGTAACTACTCGTGTAACTGTATTTAAATAGGGAAAACGTGGACGTGTTTGGTTGCTTCTAACTTCATCTCTGTTTGGATCCTAATGAATGAACTGGGTTATCAAAGTGTCGCCGCGCGCCAGAGCGATTGAGTGCACATACTGAGACGAGAGAGGTGTGTATCAACTCATCTTAGTTAAGGGAATAACAGTTTAATATGAAAAAACGGTGGAGTGTTCCTTTAAGGTAGCTAAACTTACATGAAATACCCGTTATCATATACAGTACCACCAAGGCTTAAAATTAACACCCGCCAACCCGCCAAATGCAGGTGGATTTCAGCAGTAACACAATCACTCCTACTAGCCAATTTAGCGGCTTGAATTTTAATACATACATTTTACAATTGTGATCTTTTAAAAAGGCAGTGAAAAAGCTGAGTGGCTGGTAACTTTTGAAAAACAAACAGCCACAGTAGCTGGTGTGCAAAATAGTTTTTATGTCAAGCCCTGTATACCACAAACCAAATTGTTTAAATGCATTGAAAAATATTAAGACAAACATCAAGAAACTGAATAAATGTGTCCAGAGTTCAGCCATAGAAATGAAACCCAAAAACAACTCTCAAGCATGTTGAGAGTTTACAATAGACCTCCATACTGCCCGATATGTTCTTCCCTCCATTAATGTACCTCACTGAATAATAATAATAATAATAATAATAATAATAATAATAATTCATTACATTTATATAGCGCTTTTCTGGACACTCAAAGAGCTTTACATAGAAGGGGGGGAATCTCCTCAACCACCCCCAATGTGCAGCATCCACTTGGATGATGCGACGGCAGCCATATTGCGCCAGAACGCTCACCACACACCAGCTTACTGGTGGAGAGGAGACAGAGTGATGAAGCCAATCAGTATATATGGGGATGATCAGGAGGCCATGATGGACAGAGGCCAAGGGGCAAATTTGGCCAGGATGCCGGGGTTACACCCCTACTCTTTCGAAAGACATCCTGGGATTTTTTGTGACCACAGAGAGTCAGGGCCTTGGTTTAACGTCTCATCCGAAGGACGGTATTGACGATATTGAATGTAAAGCAGTTTCACAGCAGTCCGGCAGCTTTAATTGCTCAACATCAGATGGGAACATCAATGAAAGACAGAGGCTGTTCTAGAGGCTGAAACCCTTCAGCTGTGTGGAGTGGCCATAAAGGAGCAGGGACTCTGAAAAGCAACTACTCTCATCCCTCTCCAACGCTTCTTCGGTCCGTGTGGGCACAGAGAATGGAGCCTCCTGGCACCTCTCTGGGTGTGCTGGCATAACCCCCAGGGCGCTACAAAGACCTCTCTGTTTCCAGGCTACAATGATCACCAATGGCAAAAGAGAGGGAAAGCAAGGGAGAGCATGAGTAATTGCTATAAGAGGCGGCCGTACCCATCACACTCACCGGAACGGAGAAAACACAGGGAAACAAGCCCAGCGTTCTTAGACTCACTGTTCTCACAAGTACGTCCACCATATTCAGAACGGTAGTGGTTTCCATTAAGCTTACCAAAAAAATGTATAGTGGAAATAAAAATGTCAGTCTTGTTTATTTCAGATTATTTCTCAAACCCTATAAGACAGGTGCAAGTCTAGGCCCTGCTGCAAAAAAAACAAAACAGTGTGACATAATCTAGTAGCTCTAACTTGCTTGTCCAAGATGATCGGCCAGGTTGAAACCAGGCCCGCTGGAGCTGATCGACCATCTAGACCAGACCATATTGGCTAAAAACCATGGAAACCAAAGCAGGTTGATGCAGACAGAACACAATATTATTAATATGAATACTACTAATCCTACTTGTACAGGGTACCCCCAGGATCCTCCAACTTAAATTCAAGGTTTTTTAAGACCTTTTTAATACCATTTCAAGTGAAATTCAATGCCAACTTCGTACCCATTCCGACAGAAGTATGAGGGGAAAATGTCAAATCTGTATACATTTTACACCCTAGAAAATAATTATGTACAAGGAGGCTACTTGAATTAAATAAAACATTTTACTTAAATTATATTTAATTATGTATTAAATTTACTTAATATTTAATACATACGCAACAGCATTGTAGCGCGCACGTGTATGTAGGCCAGTGTTAATTTTGGCAGCCATTTTTGATTTAGTCTTAGTCTTCAGATGAAAATGCTTATTGGTCTTAATCACATTTGAGTCATCCTGTTTTTTATAGTTGTAGTTGACGAAAAGTCTTTGCATTTTTGCACATCAGAAAATGTCATAATTATTCTCTCTAGGCCAATTCAATTAAGCTTATGAGAAATTATTGACAGAGCACTCTTAAGCAGTAGCATTTGTGCAGTTCTACATAATTATCCCTTTTCCTAAGTTCAGTGGTTCTCCAGTGTTTTAGAGTGCTGTACCCCCTGGACCCCCTCTCTTCCACTTAGACGGCACTCACACCTTTTCCATTAAGGGACAAGATTTGCCCACTTAAATACATTTTTCCATTTCATTTTTTACCTTTGTAATAACTTTTAAAAAAAATGCTTTAAATAAAACAATGTTCATTAAATTGGCAATGTTAAAAAAAACATTAAAATCGCCAGTAGGTGGCGGTAACTCACTATCTTTATGAGTGAGTCTGAGTCATTCATTCATTGAATCTTACAAATCGTTCAAAGCCACATATTTCGTTATAGAGCAAGCATGATAATGCTGTTTTAAATGTAGTACATGATTTAATGTTACCCTTTTTTCTTTTCTTTTTACTGTTGTATAAAATCAATGTCACATTTGAAATCGTGTGGATAATCGGGAAACATTGTATTCTTGCTCGTATGAACACTGCTGGATATCAGCCTCCATTTTGATCGCAGATTTAGTCGCACAAACAACGCAAGCGGCTCGTGACAGAACACAGACCAACTGAATGACACTTTAATTTAAGTAGAAAATCTTAAATAAAGATCGCTGAACTCCAGCTTGTCTGTGTTTTCAGATCATCCACACTTCTTCAGCAGTGTAGAGAGAGAGAGCGCGCGCATGGTTGCCAGATACTATTGAAAAGACCGGGTAGAAAATATGTTCTTTTAACAGAAAAGCTCTTATTTGGGGTTTAAATTTTGTCATTTGTGGCCACAGCGGATTAAACTAGGCTAGGTACTATCTTGTTCTGTACCTCACTTGCCTAGTAACCATAGTAACGGATGCGCACGCGATCGCTTTTTCTGCTATGACGTGGAGCGCGAGGTGCACTCAACCAAAGAGTATATGTTCTTTGACTCAATCCTGCATGCATATATTTTGAATTAGCCCACATTAGTAACAGTTCATTTTGTTACGGTATGAACTTAATCCTAGCAAAGGCAAAAAAAAAAAAAGACCTTTGTAACGAAATCCAAGACTTTGTATACTAAATTCAAGGCTTTTAAGGCCTTAATTTGAGATGATCAAATTCAAGACTTTTTCAAGGCTTTTAAGACCCGCGGGTACCCTGTTGTATACTTGATAGTGTTTCCTACTTTGTAATTAAAGTTCCACAGCAAAATAATGTAACATGGAACATGCTTTTTGTTTGTGTTTTAGTTAAGTTCGTAGCTTGAATGTGATGAGAGAGAAGGACTTAAAGAAAGACGAGTTACCGCTAAATAAATGAAACAATTAAAATCTCGCCACTGGTCACATACAACAAACAAACATAACATGTTTTTTTTTAATGAATCAGTCAACAAGACAAATCAGACTGACCCTTAGTAAAAGATTAGTCAAATAATTGTTAAGGAAATTATTAAGGAACTGGAACTTTTAAGTAAAAATATATCTAAAATCATCAAATTCCTTATGATTTCCCTTCCTATGAAGTACAGTATATCAAGCTACCTTAAAGCCCATCAATAATGTATCATCAGTTCTAAACGGAAAATCAAATCACTGCATAACCATAAAGTCTTTTTTTATAGCTTCTACATACATTCTTCATGCAGTTTGCTTGTACAGCTCTCAAATAAATGCTTATTTTACTGCAGTATAGAACAGCAGAAAAGGCTTTCATCTGCATAAAGGAAGCAGAGACTGAATATGTGTCTCTAAACATGTTAAACATCTAATAGAGTGGTACTGCCGATGTACTTTAAAGATATGAACCCTTTTCTTAATAAAGCAACAACATTCTGAATATATAAACACAGCAAAGAAAAACACAACTTTTATCTTTAACACAGAGATAAATTTAGGACCTAACTTTAATAATTTAGTGTGATGTCGAGTCTCAGATACTCATGAGGATGGTGAGGAGGATATTTGTGCAGCGAGAAAAAACTAATCATTTAAATTATGAGGTTCAATTACAGATGAGATGCTACCTACATATGCAGATCACAAAAGAAAAAAGGAGACTGGCTCTTGCAAATAAAGACAGAACTTCCATTTCTACAGCTTCCATATTAAACAATGCTTTTTTCTCATTCATTTTTCAAAGAGAAGTCTGTCTCCTCCTCATACCATCTCTAGCAGCAGTCGCATAATAATGTTCATGTTGCGCTTATGCCACAAGGTAGGCAGATGGGTAAACTGTGAGCGGTGGTGTATAAAGAGAGACAGGGAAAGAGTCAGAGATGTGTGTGTGTGTGTGTGTGTGGGGGGGGGGGGGGGGGGGGGGGGGGTGTGTGTGTGGGCATTGTGTTGCATTCATTCAGCTCATGACTACATCCACATCATCCTGTGTGCTGCTGGAAGTAGGTCAGTGGAGGAGAGGAGGAGCGTTTCCCACACACACACACACACACACACACACACACACACACACACACACACACACACACACACACTGCTCCACTGGTTTAGATCTCCTGCATTATTTTTTCTTGCTTGTGTGATCAGCAACATTATGTCTCAGGCAGATTTTTTTGCCTAATCACAAATCTTCTCTTTTCCTTTTTCAACTTTTCCTCAATAACATACCAATAAACTAAACATCCATATTCCTACTCAACTAAAATGAGTTAGTAAATTAATTATTTAAATTGAAGTGCCTTAAAAAGTGTACAGTCAAAACAAAAATTAACAACACTGAATAGACTAGGTCAGTATTTACTTATTATTGGGCCCATTATTGATATGCTTAGGTAACCCTATTATATTTGTTCATACTTCGGTTAGTAACGTCAACCTAAGTATTAAACTTTGGTATATGTTATCCTCGGTCGAGATCAACGCCGTGCTGCTCGCCCTCCAACAACAAGGCATCGGTGACGAGCATGTGGCCCTGCTGCAGGAGCTGAACAGCAACTGCGCCACCACCATCACCCTGTTCGACCGGCCGCTTAACATCGAGGTCGGCCGCAGGGTCAAGCAGGGCGACACCATCTCGCCTAAGCTTTTCACCGCCTGCCTCGAGCAAATTTTCCGGCAGCTCAACTGGAACAAGGTCGGCATCAAGATCAACGTCCGCTGGCTCAATCACCTGCGCTTTGCCGATGACATCGTGCTGATAGGCTGTTCGGCGGTCGATGTACAGCAGCGGCTCCACCAGCTCGACCAGGCTGGCGCTCGGATCGGCCTCAAAATCAATCTGGCCAAAACCAAGTGGATGCGCAACGACCAGGTGGCAGACACCACCCTTCATGTTGGCCAGCACTAACTCCAGCAAGTCGATAGCTATATCTACTTGGGCCAGGAGCTAACCACCAACCACAGGATTGGTCGAGAACTGGCACGATGACGCTGAGTCGCCTGGGTCAGCTTTGGCTCAATTGCCGAGACGGCCAACAACAGAGCCATTGACCCGGACATCAGGGCCGCCCTATTCAACAGCACCGTCCTGGCGGCCATGCTCTACAGGTCCGAGACCTGGTGTCAGGTTCTTTCCATAAAATTTTCAGGAGACGTTCATGGAGTCAACAAAAGTCATTTTATTGACTGTAACAACTGAGTGCTGACCACACATTGTGCAAAAAACAAAGAAAAAATAACAACTAACTAATAAATGGGACGACAACAACACATTACTGAGTTCTGGGTCTCAGCTGTTACTCAGGGATCCCTCACCAGAACTAACCCAGCCACAGACATTGAAGCTCTTTTAACAATCCGGACCAAACCATTTTGATAATTACAGGGGTATCACAAGGCTTCTCATTCTATTACATCAAACATAAAAGGGAAAATATATATAGCAATACACAGACACAAATGAACATAAGAATAACCTTTACCATAAAACAATAAAGAAAATACACTTAAACATTCATACATAAAACACCTCCTTTAAACAAATGTGAATTAACACACGACCCCCAACCCATATTGTCCTGAGAACTACATTTCCCATAGTTCCCCATGATATATATAAAGGACACCAGGAAGAGGCCGCACCCTTTTCATTCCAAACCGTTCCATGCTGCAGCCATGGATCCCGGCGAAACCATGGGTAAGATATACATATAACAAACTTAAATAAACCTTTAAACCCATATTTTGGTTGTGGTTTTCATTTATTCTAGCGTGCACTCTAGAAATAAATGGTTTATGATTTTGTTGCTTCTGGATAGTTAAACCACTAAAAGAGACAATATACCTTCTCCAATTCCAATGTCTGGGTAAATTATATTTAAACCGACAAATTACATAGAAATTCATAAATAGACCAAACAAAGAACATTAATTCCTTAGATCAAACAAAAATATAAATTTCTTACAAACAAAAATAAATAAAAATAAACTAGAACCAATTCAAATGTCCACTCAGGTGTGGCCTTAGCCATCACACCTGGACAACGACGGCGGCCGACTGGCAAAAGCTGGCCGCGACTGAATGCGCAATCAAGCGCCGCATGATCGTGGTTAAACAGATCGACCACGTCCGCAACGAGCAGCTGCGGGCCATGACTAGGGTGGCCGACGCGGTGGACTTGGCCAACAAGGCCAAGAAGCGCTAGGCCGTGCACCTGATGCGGCGGACGGACGAAAGATGGACGCGCGAAGTCACCGCCTGGTTGCCGATCGACATCAAGCGGCCACGCGGACGCCCTGTTACACGATGGCGCGACTCACTACGACAAGATCTGGGACACAATTGGATGGGGCTCGCCCAGGACCGACAGACCTGGGGAGATCGTTGTGGTCTGCGCTGACCATCTTTGGCTGGCGAAGACAGACCGATTCTGGATTCTGGATATGTTATCCTACACCATTTATGCTACTGACACAAATGATACCTCAAATACCATAGTATATAGCCTAGTACTCTAACTTTTTCCAAGTGATCAGACTTATGTTTTTCATTTGCCATATACTAAAAAACAAAATAAAAAATAAAAACCCTATACTTAAATTGAAAGAAGGATCCTTTTCATAGGTTCACATTTAACAGTAGCTGACGCTCTGGGAACAGACTCTAGATGTGACAATTGTCTGAAGCGCATATATAAACACAGCAACTAGTTTCCGGATCACGCAGACGCTTCCCCTAGAGCCGCTGCACCACCAACGCTTCATAAGGTGCCCGCGCCATCACTCCTCTTATAATTCTTCAGGAAGCGATTTATCTAGCCAGTGATGTTTTCATTTTTTCTTTGCAATGGATTTCCCTGCTTTTGTTCTTCGTTTTCGATATCAGCCATTCTCGCCTTGTCACTAATCCTCGCTAAATTCATTGACCACCCATTTAGAAACGTTGCATTCTAAAATGTTTAACTTCTTCCTGAGTCTCTCCAGGAGTGTCCGACTCCGGTTTGAACATTTAAGGCTGAACACCTACTGACAATTTCTGACATTTTGGCAGCGTGACATTCTCCAGTTTTGTTGTTGCTGGAGCCCCTGGAAAGGAGTAAATAACACGGAAATAGCATGTTTTTGCTCACACCATAACGCTGGTGTCCTTCAGAACGCTGTAGACACGCAAACTTGCCTTTCCTTATTCATTTGTCCTGTTGTGAGAAATAGCATATGGAGTAAGTCAAAAATAATACTGGGCATCTGTCTACTGTCCATACAGTCTTCAGTGTGCTTTTGACGTGATGCATCACGCCGCTTGTATCCGGTGTAATCTTCAATAATGTTTATAATCTTACCCAACATCTTAATATTTGTGAAAACTAGTTGTGCCTCTCCCTCTCTCGAAAATTTTGTGTTTTGGGATGTGTTTACGCCTCTTGTGGAGTCTGATCAGCGCCGACTCCTTATCTCAGGTTTGAGGAGAAGTATGGCATCACAAGTAATTGCAATTTGGACCAGTGCTGGAGTTCCTACAAGAACATTTCTCTGTCAGAGTGGGCACTTAAAGTGAACACATGTTAAGGGATAATTCTTTGGGGAGACATTCACTTGTCTTCCGTTTTATGTGTGGGATGAAATGGATGAAAACTTTCTGTCCAATTTATGTTCCTTCCTGGGACTATCTGTGGTCCTGGAAGGCTTCACACAGGCTCCGTTTATGTACTTGAAGTCAGCCCCTTAGATATGCATTTCTGACTCTAAAGTTGGTTGATGGTAGCCTAGAAATCTAGACGCACCCTAGCGGCAGCAAAATGTATTTTGCAGCCAGTGTAGTCTAGCAACTCTCCGTTGGCTTTCGAGCTGGAAAAATGGTAAATGGTAAATGGACTGCATTTATATAGCGCTTTCATAGACCCAATGGCCACCAAAGCGCTTTACATTTTGCCTCTCATTCACCCATTCACTCACACATTCATACACCGACGGCGGTGTCAGCCATGCAAGGCGCCATCCAGCTCGTCGGGAGCAGCTGGGGTTAGGTGTCTTGCTCATGGACACTTCGACACTTGGTCAGGTGGAACCGGGGATTGAACCACCAACCTTTCGGTTTGTAGACAATCTACATGAACCACTGAACCACTGCCGCCCCACTGCGAAAAAAACAAACTCAGGCCAATCACATCGTGTATAGAGTCTGTGGGCGGGCTTAACATAATGACGGCAGAGTTGTGATGGTTCCGCATGAATTCCCTGCTACTTGAAAACAAAGAAGATGACCGCTGAATCGGCTTTGGCCGTGACTCTGGAGGACTTGGAGTTAAGCTTTTCTTTGAGAAAGGAACAAAGAACGGCAAAAGTTTAATATATAGCTCCGCTGGTGGGAAAACGCATGGGACTCACTCAGCCACAGCCGTTCGTTGCTCTGGTTGGTTGTAGCGCTATCCTATTGCGTGCAGAGGGAATTTGAAAGACAACCGTTTATCCCGCCCCTCGGATTGAGGCATGCCAATGGTGAGTTCCCAGACCTAACATCTTGATTGCCACGCTAGGTTGATGGCCTTAACATACCTAAAATGTATTTGTAATTTTCAGGCCTTGTTGGTGAGTGCATCCTGTATGGATTTCGCTCCTGGTTAAGCAAAAGTCTTTTTGCGAACTTCAATCTGTGGGGGGATTGAAGATTTACCGACGACCACATGAGGCTAAGCGTGATTGGAATCAGTCAATTATTTGTTTGTAACTCATGGCTACAAAGCAAAAGGTTTTTGCATTGGTGTAAAATAGGCAACGTTGAGTTGAGTCTCATGGTACTGTAGGAAACATCTCATTCCTCCATTCAGGAATCAGGGTACATACATAGATACCTCACCATATTGAAAGACCAAAATATCATAGAGACTGGATGAAAAAACTTTTAACTAGGGCAATTAAACAACCAACCAGAATAACACTCCAGCAACCACTTAGCAATGTACCAAAAACAGCATTGTGGCGATGAGTTTTGCACAATGTTAAACTCTATTTCCTTCTGCTGCTGCTACACATGCAGACGCCTCTTTCTCTTCACATAATTTTCTCTCTCCTCCAAATAATTGTTTGTTCTCTCAATAAAGACAGAGCCTGTGCTTTATGTAATGCAAATACACTTCTCTACCCCACACTTTTCCCCCAGAATTCATTTCATAATGTTCTCACAATAAAACCCAAGGGAACTCCAAGGAATCTTTGGCATTCCAAAACGCCTCTGTCACAGTGGCCAAATGGAATCTTTTCATTTTCTTTTTATTACTCTCTCTTTCTCTCCCTGTTTTTACAAGTAATATCAGAGAGGTTGCCCTTTCCTGAAGGCCCACATCTGATCTTCAAAGCCAGTATAGCCACTCGTTCCCAGTGTCTGAGGAAAAAATAGAGCAACAACAGACAAAACTCAACTGGAATAAATCTATTATGTTATGGGAGTGTTTATAATCAAGTAAGATAACTGGGACAATTCACATACTACACATTAAATGTACTTTGGTTGCTTGCTTACTTTTGAGTAAAGCAATACAGTTCAGCAGGATCAGGACGATTTTCGAAGGAGAAAAAATTATGGTTGTTTCTGAATTTAAATACCTTGGCATTATTTTAGATTCTAACTTAACTTTTAAAAAGCATGTTAAAAAGGTAGCTAAAACCATCAGATATAATCTGGCTAATTTTAGACACATAAGGCCATACCTAACCATAGAGGCGGCCAAACTTTTTATGCATGCCATGATTTTTTCTCACATATCATACTGTTTCACAAGCTGGTCCCAAGCAAGCATGACAACTCTTAAAACAATAGAAATCCTTTATAAACAAACTTTAAAAATATTAGATCAAAAACCAATCAATTATCACCACTGCCATATCACTACTAAATACAACTTATTCAATTTTGACAGTTTCTTAAAATATCTAGATGCCTGCCTCGTCTTTAAAATATTACATGGGCTTGCACCTCCACCATTGGGTGGGTTTGTACAGCAGAAGAACAGCAGTGGCAGGGCTACTAGGGCAGCCACCAGAGGAGACTGTGTTGTACCGTTTAGGCGTAGTAAGTTTGGCCAAACAGTGTTTTCAGTACGGGCCACAAATTGTTGGAACAGCCTCCCTACTGAACTCAGAGAAAGCACCAGCTATCTATCATTTAAATTCACATTAAAAAGATGGATTAAAAATAATCAAAACTGCAATCACCAATAGTTGGTTTACTTAATCTTAGGTAATGCCCTTCTTTGTATTGTAAATACATGTACTGTAAATTGTACTTCATAATTGTTTCTATTTTTCATGTATTTTTTTTTTAATTTTTATTAATGTAGTATGATGATGTGTTGACCTGCCAAGGGACTTCAGATGAAAATTAGCTTTACTGCTAACTCTGGCGCATTTACATTTTAAGTGTAAACAAAAAATGTCAATTAATGTGCATTGTCCCTTTTAAATAAATAAATAAATAAAATAAATAAGACAAAGCCTACCCTGTCTTACAAAATTGTACTACAGCTAAATTTAATAACTGAAACTGAACTTATAATAACTCAAATTAATTACTTAACTTTTATGTCTATACATTTAAAAACAGCTGATGTTCACGGCAGTGAACTTTTCTTCAGCTGAAAAGGTTCACTTTGCTAAATTATACAGCATATCTTCATTTGATGTGCACTCACAAAATAAAGGACACAGCACTCATACTGTACGCACTGTGTTAATGTACTGTGTCGGTTTATATATTGATTTTGATTTTGAGTGTTATCGACCGCGATTATGCATTCTTACATGTCAGCCAATTTAGAGGATGGTGTAATGAGTAAATAAAACTTCCGCAGAATCTCACAATAAAGTTCCTCCAGGTTAAAAAACAAAACACAAACAAAACTTAAATTTAAAATAATAATAATAATAACAAAAAAAAAATAAATTCAGCTAATGTGGAAGCAGTTTTAACATGTAGTGGTAGGTTGTTCCACAGCTTAGAAAGCTCGATCACCCCTGCATTGTAAGCGAGATCGTGGGATGGAAGATGGCGTGAGCATGGTTTGTTAACGATGTTATCATGTGAAAACATGTTAAAATCTATCTTAAACTGTCGAATGCATCACACCAGATATTGAGAAAGCAACATATTGTAATAATTGGTGCAACATTTATTAAGAATGTGACCAACATGTTTCTTTGCTGCTTTATAGTTTGCATCTGGGACAATGGGCCTATAATGGGAAAATGGTCAATATAGCATTCAGGTCATTGACTGCTGTTGTGTGTCAATAGTGTGTCGTTTTTTAGCACGTGTGTATGTGTGCGTGCAGAGGGGAGTGCGTGCATATGGAAGGACAGAGGGCATTGCATAAATAACAGGGCTAAACTATTGGCTGACTGCATGCAAACATGGGTTGATTTATCTCATCTGCTTTGACTCACATAATCGCATGCCTGCAATGCATACACAGACATTTTAGTACAAAACATGTGCACCAACCGTCTTACTAAAACTACACATTGTTATGTAGATTATATTCAAAACTGATAGATGACCATATTTGACCACAAGCCAATGAAATACATAACTTAGAACAAGGGGACTGGAGAGAATAAATCTATGAAGGGGAAGGAGTATTTACATGCCATGTATGCATTTGGCAGACGCTTTTATACAAAGTGACTTATACGGCATGAAAGGCATACAGCACCTTAACTTACTGTTTGAGTTACAGGATTACAGAAAGGTCTTTGACCAGAGGCATGATCTGAGTTATCAAGGCAAAATATATCATATCTATGAAGGAGGACCTTTAAGTGCCTACGTGCAACAGAGATGAAGCCGGGCAAACCCAACCCGTCCTATCTCTTCTCTTTCTCTCCAAATCACTTCCTTTCTCCTCTTGTAAGATAAGAGAAAGACTTGGGGAAGGAGCAATCAAAAATTTCACAGTAAAAACCTGAGCCAAGCTGTTACACATAGCCAAAACAGTTGCCTGCTTCCAATTATGTTTAAAGCTTTCTAAAAGCATACAAAAGCATGCTAGATATGACTTAAATAAATGAATGAATATAGCATAGACCGAGGCAAGAATGCTTAGTGAATGGTCCCTAAATTGATAGATCAGTGTGTGTCATTGCATCGTTTGTGATGTACGCTTTAGATGCAGATTATGTATTCAATACACTGCCGCTAATTAAATCACTGCAAACATCTCACAGCTTCTGACATTTAAATTTACATCCAAACTACTTGACATCATTGTTGTTGAATTGAAATGGGTCGGACTCTGCTCCTATGACCGAGAGTAACATTAATAATCATGTTGTAATCCGATATTGTTTAAAACATAAAACAGTTATTGGGGAAATTGACATTTTAATAAGAATCATAACATTTTTAGGGCTGAGGATCAATACAGATTTCCTATCTAGATTTTGTTTCACAAGTCCTTGACTCAATGTGGAACCGATTAATGGTTATTTTTCGGTTACTCTGTCAACTGCACACAGAACTATCAACATTAACATCCACGACTCTTCTCTTGCACTATGCACCAAAAAATTTGCTAATAGAGCTTCTGAATGTGCCTTTTTCTGAAAGTTTAAACGATTCTGCTAAACTAAAGCAAGGATCCGCAAAGAATGTTGATAAACCCGTTTCATTCATTCTCTCTCACAAATTCAAACCATGTCAACATCTGCTTCTGGTCATTGTGAATTCATTCACTTTAACAAGAATTCTCTCGATTAAAACAGAGGACTACAAATTGCAATACGTCAGTTTGACAGTGCAGTTTACAATGCAGCTGTCGTGTTTCTCTCCTTTTACAAAGACTTCAGAGAGCAGAAAATCAGAGGTCAAGGATGTGATGGATTTACATTTAGAGTAGAAAATTCATCCACGCTTCCTCTCTAAATGAGTAAAATGACAAACACATTGGTCTCCATTTTTAACACAGAGTTTTGCAGAGTAATGCCGTGTTTACACAAAAACACACGATGCATGAAGGGATTTGCTTAATGCCAGAAGAGAACTGGCACCCCGAGTTTCTCCCAAGGTTATTTTTCCCACTTCTGTCCCCTGATGGAGTTTTAGTTCCATGCTACTGTCAGCATTGGCTTGCTCATTTGGCGCTTAAAAGACAAACAATATTCAGAAAATGTTATCGCCCTGACTGTACTGGCACTATCAGATGAGAACAAAAACTTGACCTGAAATGATCTGGATAAATGATCTGCTTTTGTAATTATTTCCTCATTGAGGAACTTTGCAACATTGACAGAGTTATTGAACTGCATTGAATCAACATGTTACTGATACAGTTTATATCTCATATATTTCAACAGGGCATCTTGCTTTATTATTATTTATTATGAATTTCTCCAACTTCAACAACGTAAGGGCAGATCCCTCAAGCGCAGCTGATTGCACTTTGAAGTGACGCTTTTGTGATCAAGAATATTCCGATTTCCTTCGATTCCTCCGTCCTCATTTTCTTTCGCTTCCTTGCATAATAACAAGGATGGAGATGAGACGCGAAGAAAGGAAGCAAAGAAAGAAAACCAGGGATGCACACATAAGAAATGAGACGCACCCCTAGTTGCATTGTCAGCCGTTTTGAATTAATCTTTTGACTGAATGATTCAATGACTTACTCAGTAAGAAAATGATTTGCCGGCATCTACTGCGGTTTTAGTTTCATATTTAAAAGTATCATTTTATTTTAGCTGAAGGGGCAGAGAGAGAGTGACGACGATTAAATGCTGTTTTTTTTAATTTTTGGTCGTGATTGTAGCAATAGTTCAAAAGAGATAGAATGCATTTATGGACTATTAATCATTAGGCATTGCATACAATGTCTTTCTTTCTAATGGGGTTTCTTTAAAAAGGGCCTCCGGAATTGCACAGGCTTTCTCTGGTGCTATATAAATAAATGGGACTTGAGTTGACTAATAAGTACGGTACACACTCTTCTTTAACACTCTGCTTTGGTCTACCATGGTAAAATACAAAATTCCTAATATTTCGAGCTGTGCAATGAATTAAAAACATACTCTTGGTTGAAAAAGACTCTTATATTCCAAGCAGTTTCACGTTAACTCGATAAATTTAGAAGTGAAAAGTTGCCAACTAAAAACTGGTGGTGTAAATTATTCAACCTGACTTAATCATTCCCTCAAGTCTTCCAATAATAATCCAGAACACTTTTCCAGATCTTTTTTAGCGTTCCACGTTTTCCCGGAGGTATCTGTCTTTAACCGCCTTACAATAAACAAGCTGTTTATAAAGTCAGCCTGCCAGAAACAGTACAGATGTTCACAGTATATGAGCATGAGGTGGAATTCAGGACACTCTCAAGCATGTTGTACCAGTGAGACACTTCTTCCCAAGCAGCCGTTTCTGAGACTCCCACAGATAGATCATTGACTGATCTGAACTGGACACTATTTATACCCAGAGTTACTGGTTAGTTGCTAGATGTTTAACATTCCAGTAGACTGTACAGGGCATTTCCCATATGTCACTGGGGCTGTGAGAGAAACCTGATCACACAGTGCCCCACGTCAAATTCCTGGGCATCCTGTAGTGTGGACATACAAACGGTTTTCGTATTTAGTCCAAGTCCCATCGACGGCACACTTTTAATTCTGTAAAAGCATTAAAGGATAATCCGGGTATTTAGCACTTTGAGTCTTTTTTCTAGTGTGTTTTGGATGAACTAGAGTGGTGGACACAGAAATGTTGACGATGGGTCCTGTCTCGACTTTTTGACTATTTAAGAATCGCCTCTGAGCGCTTTAGAGTGGCTGTCTATGGGCAATGCACAAACATGTGCTTAAAACAACCCTTAACGTTCGTTTTCAAAACTGTGCTACTCAGCGAGTGGTTAGTGGTGTTCGTTGATGTTCCAAAACAAGTAGTGTAGCGAAATACAGTTTCTGTCGTGTTTTATTGCACGAGTTATTGCAATGAGTCCTCCAACAGAAATCATGCGATTTTACAAAATGGCAAATAAAACACGACAGAAACTGTATTTCGCTACACTACTTGTTTTGGAACATCAACGAACACCACTAACCACTCGGTGAGTTGCACAGTTTTGAAAATGAACATTAAGGGTTGTTTTAAGCACATGTTTGTGCATGCCCATAGACAGCCACTCTAAAGCGCTCAGAGGCGATTCTTAAATAGTCAAAAAGTCGAGACAGGACCCATCGTCAACATTTCTGTGTCCACCACTCTAGTTCATCCAAAACACACTAGAAAATAGACTCAAAGTGCTAAATACCGGAATTATCCTTTAATGCAAGTAATGTGCGCAAAGCGGCATAAAGCCAACACAGAATGTGATGATTTGCAACTTTAGTGGTTGAATGGTCAAATACACACAGAATAAATTCTAGGCCTAAATACCCTCATTGGCAAGTATTCACATAAACACAGTCCGCTGAGAGAAAATCGAATGTGTATCAGTATGTTGGATACATGCATTAGCTTAAAGTGACAGCAGCCTTATATCCCTGCTGATCAAACAACAAAAGAAAACGAGAATCACACACTGCTCTTGATTAAATAATCCTATATTTTAATAAGGATCAAGGTATCTTTAATTCATACAGTGACGACTATGTAGTGTTATATTTTCACATTTGATTTTTCAATTTCTGTAGTATTTCTTACTTGCATACTACTCTTAAATAGTCTGTACTTGAATAAATGAATGGCCTGTCAATTTAATCTGATATCTTTATTGTATTTGTCCTATTATTTGTAATTTACGATTTTTTTGTTCTTATTTTTAATATCAAATTAAAATAATTATTGGGATGTTGTTATCGTGAGTATAATGCTCACCCCTAAACCACAGGTGTTGCTCATGCTCTCAAATAGACATCAAATGTGCGTTTTTTTTTTTTTTTGCGACAAGTGAACTTTTTTCACCATCGGAGTTTGATGAAACATTAATTTTAAATTTTGTCTTGACCCTTTTATCAATATCATACAGAGACATTACACTAACAGTGTGCATTTACATTGAAGTCTTAAAATAGACATTGAGTTTTTAAATCAGGGGTTAGAGTGTCCTATAATTTCTAAATGATGACAGTTTTGAACCTCAGGAAACATGAGACAAAAAGACGTTCATGACCCCTTTAATGTCCTTATGTACATTCACAGTTCTCTCCAAATGTCACTTGGTTCCACTCATGAATCGTAAACATGCTGTGCCAGGAAAAGCCATTTGCATGGTTGAAGAACAAAAGATAGGATTGAGTGCGGAAAGAGCATCTTAGTGAGAGACTGCACTTAATTGATTTTAAGGTAGTGATATGCGTGTGGATGTACTTTATTGTACAGACCTGTTTTGCATGAACATAATGTACTTATTGTAGTAAAGACACTAACTAGGTACTTACCCTGAACCTACCCCTAAACCTTAACTTAACCCATGTAGTTACCTTACACTACTCAGTACGGTAACACTTTATTTTACAGTGTCCTTGTTACATGTACAATAGTAATAAGAGTAACTTATGCATAATTACATGCAACTAACCCTCAACCAAACCCTAATGTTACCCTAACCCTATAGTAAGAACCTGTTCTCAATTTATATTACTCAGTACTTAAAATTACTGTGAAAGTGACACCTTAAAATAAAGTGTAACCCTTAGTACTTGTGTGGGTAATTACACTGAAAGTACATTGAAAGTGCAAGTACTGTAAAATAAAGTGCAACCATGCTTGTTATAGCCTTTTCCAGATGAGAGTGCTCAACTCTGTCCTTACCATCTCAAAAATGTTCGACTGACCAAACACCCTCACAAGGGAACATACACACTATTCAGAGACACTTTAACAGAAACCAGGAACTTGGGAGATTCACCCAAAGTCAGAAACCAGTGGATTCTCCAACATTGACACTTTGTCAGTCATTAGCAGCTTTTATTTTGCTCTGAGTAGATGTATCACATGCTGGAGAAATTATGAATCAGAAGTGGAGTTTTATATAATTCTAAATGAATAACACTTCAATTCTCATCCTTCATTTCTAAACATGCCTCCTTTCCCGGATTAAATATGGATGGCGCTGTCACAGACATGGAAACAGCCGCACACTTTCTTTTTTGACAGACAGCTTACATCTGCAATTTAAACAGTCCTCATATAACCCTCTTTCTTGCCTTTAAATGCACTAAAGATGAGTATTTGATCTTGTATATAAAGGTCTTTAGCCATAAAATGCACCAGAATGGAAGGATGCAAGTACTCACCCACTTCAGAGAGCAGCCCTTTCGGATATACCATCCTTCCCGTACTCACAGTAAGCCAGAATGTTTCCTAGTGCCCTTTAAATCTGTGCATCCCAGTCCTCTCACACACACGTTTCTCCTTTTCTTTTATTTGAAACTGTTGTTGAATCTGCGCTTTAAAATGATACTTCCAACCCAGAGAGACCAGAGAGCTACTCCGCCAGAGCCTGGATTTCAGCTGACTGTGCTGGAATCAAAGCTGTTGACATTGCTCCCTCCCTCTCTCACATCGCTCTCTTCTCTCTCTCTCACTCACTCCCCTCCCTTTCTCCTTCTCTGGAATCCGGGTTTAGCACATGACAGCATGTATCTGTAAACCAGCATGAGAAGAGATGGAGTGAGAGGGAATGAGTCTTTTCTACAGCCTTCCAATCTCCACATTCCCAACCCAGGCTGTCAGAGAAAAAGTCTGGAGATATGGGAACTATATTCATGTATAGCAATGCTGGGATTAAAAAACAAAATCTGATGGTAATGGGGTGCACGACCCACCAAATCTCAGTTAAACATGTCAAGTTTACACTGTTTCATCCTTATTATGCATGTCAACATTGCAAGTAGATCACTTGCATATTTCGCACTAGGCAACTCAATGTCTATCGTTAGACATTGGCTAATAAATTGTTAGATTTTGTTTCAAACGAAAGTGAACAACTGAATCTCTTCACGAAGGGCCCTTTTACAAGTCAGTTATGTGAAGGGAACATGAGATGGTCACTTTGAGGATGTCATTTAATCGTTTATGGTCATGTGACACAGGGTGACAAGTCCTCGCAATTCGTCTTAATCTAGATATGGCAGGAGAGTTGGAGATGACATGTAAACAGAATAATTCAAGTTCAGTCATGACAACTTTCAGGATCATTTATAAAAAAAATAGAAATGAAAATAGAAATGTACATAGTTTTGGTCTTGGCAGACTAGATCTACTACGCTGCTGCTGCAGAGCAAATATGAATTGCTAAATGCACAGAGCAAAAAAATAAATGAACATGTTGCTGCTGCTGCTAGAGAGAGGCAGAAACCGATGTAGGCAGGTGGTGCTGGGGAGGTGGAGGGGTAGAAATAGAACTCACACAGTGATAGTGCATTCGTTTGGATGCATCGAGGATATATTGGGACAATGAATCAGTAAAATCAATCGGCTGGAAACATAACATTGAATCAATCAATTTGAATGCAAATAGAGTTCATTTGTTGTTCATTTTAATCATTTGTTTTGTTTTACCATGATATACACATATACACACATATACCTATTCATAATGAATTTCATATTATTTTAAGGCTTTATGTGTTTAATGCTTAACTTACAAAGTTAAGAGCAGATTGGGAATACACACTAGGGCTGGGAAAAAATCGATTTGAATTAAAAATCGAGTTGGTAGGTCAAATCGATTCATATTTTCAGAAAAAAAAATTTTTCTCCCCCTCTTATTGTCACGGTTGGTGTATGCAGGAGAAGAAGAGGAGATCAGGATTTCCAAAAACAATATACTTAAGTAAAGTAAACAAAACAACAAACAGGTTCAGGCAGTCAGACGGGCAGAGATTACAAACACACCTAACATAAACGCACCTAACATCAACAATAACCGACCAGGAGTGAGGGAGAACACAGGGTTTAAATACACATAGAACAGAATGGGGAAACAAGGCACAGCTGGGGCAAATGAACTGATAATGACAGGTAAACAGGTGAAGGAACTGAATACAAACGAGGAGCGGGAAAACTGGAACACAGGACTAAACCAAATACACAATGACGGGGGGAAAACTCAGGAATACAGACACAAGACAGACATAACTGTAACATTACGCCCCTCCTCGAAAAGGCGTGTCCCCACGCCGTATAAACATCAAATAGGGGCGGGAGGGTGGGCGCCCTGGAGGCTGACGAGGGCGTAGCTTTCATGGAACAGGAAGCCTCCAGGGCGGGGCAGGCCGTGCTGGTAGCCAGGGTGAAGACGCCCCTTCAGGTGGCCAGGGTGGAGACGACCCTTCGGGTGGCCAGGGTGGAGACGCCCCTTCGGGTGGCCAGGGTGGAGACGCCCCTTCGGGTGGCCAGGGTGGAGACGCCCCTTCGGGTGGCCAGGGTGGAGACGCCCCTTCGGGTGGCCAGGGTGGAGACGCCCCTTCGGGTGGCCAGGGTGGGGTCCTATATCCCCCCCAAAAAAATTTTCTTGGGGAGAGTGACAGGTTTGGGAGGGCTGGACGGGACCAGCGGAGAAGGCGGCTCTGACGGGCAGCGACGGCTCAGGCGGGCAGGCGACGGGCTCAGGCTCTGGCGGGCAGGCGACGGGCTCAGGCTCTGGCGGGCAGGCGACGGGCTCAGGCTCTGGCGGGCAGGCGACGGGCTCAGGCTCTGGCGGGCAGGCGACGGGCTCAGGCTCTGGCGGGCAGGCGACGGGCTCAGGCTCTGGCGGGCAGGCGACGGGCTCAGGCTCTGGCGGGCAGGCGACGGGCTCAGGCTCTGGCGGGCAGGCGACGGGCTCAGGCTCTGGCGGGCAGGCGACGGGCTCAGGCTCTGGCGGGCAGGCGACGGGCTCAGGCTCTGGCGGGCAGGCGACGGGCTCAGGCTCTGGCGGGCAGGCGACGGGCTCAGGCTCTGGCGGGCAGGCGACGGGCTCGCAGGCTGCAGGGGGCTCAGGCGGCAGGGCTCAGGGCTCTGGCTGGCAGGCGACGGGCTCAGGCTCGGCAGGCTGCAGGGAGGCTCAGGCTCGGCAGGGCTGCAGGGGAGCTCAGGCTCGGCAGGGCTGCAGGGGAGCTCAGGCTCGGCAGGGCTGCAGGGGAGCTCAGGCTCGGCAGGGCTGCAGGGAGCTCAGGCTCGGCAGGGCTGCAGGGAGCTCAGGCTCGGCAGGGCTCCTGGATGGGAGCAGTGGTGATGAGGGCTTGGCAGGGCTGGCGTGGAGCTCTGTGTCCCAGTCTATAAGCCAGTCTTCCTCTTTCAGCTCTACCAAAATTCCGACTGGCACGGCGGGCATGACGGTCTCGGCAGAACGAGACACTGGACACATTGGGGAGACAGGGACAGAAGGGAGATCTGGGATTACATCAACGGTGTAGGACGACCCACTCACCCACAGAATGTTGTCGATGTATTCCCTCAGGGAACATGTGGTGGCAGTAGCTGGAAATTGCCCAAAGAGTGGATCGTCCAGACCCATCCAGAAGGAGTGCTTGAGGGCTGCCTCTTTCCAGGACACCTGATGGGCGAGGTGGAGGAATTCCTCGATGTAGGTCTCAATCGGACGGTGATTCTGGGAGAGGCTGAGGAGTAGGTCGGTGGGATCTTGAGGGTAGAGGAAGATGCCCATAATGCTGCTGTAAAGGTCGGTTATTCTGTCACGGTTGGTGTATGCAGGAGAAGAAGAGGAGATCAGGATTTCCAAAAACAATATACTTTACTTAAGTAAACAAAACAACAAACAGGTTCAGGCAGGCAGACATTACAAACACACCTAACATAAACGCACCTAACATCAACAATAATCGACCAGGAGTGAGGGAGAACACAGGGTTTAAATACACATTGAACAGAATGGGGAAACAAGGCACAGCTGGGGCAAATGAACTGATAATGACAGGTAAACAGGTGAAGGAACTGAATACAAACGAGGAGCGGGAAAACTGGAACACAGGACTAAACCAAATACACAATGACGGGGGGAAAACTCAGGAATACAGACACAAGACAGACATAACTGTAACACTTATAGCGTACTGTTACTGTACATTTTGTATTCGCCAAATCTTCCTTCAGGGTTTCCGTAGCACGCTTCCTGCGGCGCAGGGAGTTACCTCAGGATTTTGCTTTGTTTTATTAGCTCAATCCAAATTTCAGTATAAATAATTTGGATTTTTAACAATCTTTGTTGCACACTGCACAGTGACTTTTCAGTTAGAGATAGGGTTTGCCTTTGCAATTTTGTATATGTTGATGCACTAATTAAATACAATAAATATATATATTTAAAATATATTTACACTTCGCAGTTATTTTGTTTTAAATGGAAGGGAGGGGGGAAATCGAATCGAAAATCGAGTTTTTTATTGAAAAAAAAGCGTAGATTTTTTTAGGAAAAAAAAAAAAAAAAAAAAAAAAAAAAAAACGCCCAGCTCAATACACACAACACACACACACACACACACACACACACACACACACACACACACACACACACACACACACACACACACACCACACACACACACACACACACACACACACACACACACACACACCACACACACACACTTAAGCATATTTTAAGTTCATTATAAATACATTTATTTGTATCACATTAACAGCAATAATAAGATATTCCTTCTCGCTGCCTAATTTTGTCATGGTAACATTCCATGCAAAGCTAATGAGGAAATTACGTGGTATTTCATTGCTCCCTTCGCCAAGTCCCCACATCAAGGGCTCTGCGTGAGGAGTCAGGAGTCGGGGAAAGGGATGCTCACTTACGATTGGAATTTGCCTGGAGGTTAAGAATAAGTTCAGCACAGATATATTTTCACGTTGTATTGTGTCCTGACCGCTTTAGGGCGCATACAGAACACTCTGACTGAACATTTGACAGCAAAGAATGTGTACACCCATTTAAGAGGGTGTGGAAAGAGCCATTTGAAATTTTAAATACAGTCGCAAACAGCACTAACAACTCATGTAGACAATACAGTGATGCAATGGCCATGTCCTTTTCAAATGCAGTAATATTTAAGTGTCTCTTTATAGAAGTATTAGTCTATGTACTTCAATAAAAGAAAATTGTGTCTCTTTGTTTTAATTAGACGGCATTACATTTAGTTAAAGCTGCTGTCCGTAACATTTTTAAGTTAAAAATAATCCAAATTAATTATTTAAAAAAAAAAACATCTTCAGCCAGTGTTCAAAACGATCTGCTTGCCATAGCTAGATTCAAAACGGTTAGCTTGTAATAATGATTTTAATTCCAGTGGTACTGGTGGGTTTTCGCGGGAAATTCGAGCATGTCTTTGCGTCATTACGTCACATCCGTACACATAAAGAAGGAGTTTCGGCTAGCCGGCTATACTGCGCGTGAGGAGATGTAGAGATAGGCTTTTCTCGCAGCACTTTACATGATTAAAATCATGGCGGATCCAGAAAGATCCAAACAATTATCATCAGTGTCAACTGGAGATTAACCAGTTATAAAACCCAAAAGACTTTGTACTTCGGATTTAAGGTGGAAAGACAAAGGAACCGTCTCATGCGAACACAAGGATACACATCGGTGGGGCTTTTGAAAGGTGCGTGAACTCCCGAAGGGGTTCGAAACGGAAGAAGAGACAGCTTTTTCTGCTGAACATTTCAATAGTTCAATCGTGTAACAGTACGTTTTCTTAAAGGTCCCCTGACATGAAATTTTCACTTTCTGAGGTTTTTTAACATTAATATTAGTTCCCCTAGCCTGTATTTGGTCCCCTCGTGTCTAGAAATTTCAGTCGGTGTAAACCGAGTTTTGGCTATCTTTCTCTGCCTGTGAGAAAATGAGATCTCAGAAGAGCTGATCTTGAATCTTCCCCTATATGACGTCATATGGGGGAATGTTACCTCCCCTTCTCTGCTATGCCGCAAAGAGACTTTGACCCGCCCATGAGAAAACGAGCTGCGCGATTTTAGTTTATCATCCTCGAGAGAGATATCATGGCGTGTGACCAATCAAAGCACAAAAGTGGAATAGAGAGATATAATGGCTTGCAAACGAGCGAAGCATGGCAGTTGATCGGTGTTCGGATGTACAAATGAACACAAAAGTATTTTTTAGTTCCTTCATCCGAGCCTATGAAGAAACAATGGGTTAATTTTATTTTCTCTGGAAATGCGCCGACACAACTTCCCAAAGTTTTGGATGGTCCAAACATTTCACCGACGACTGTTTCCTCAACTTGGGACAATACAGAGCTGGCCTCGATGAACGTCTGAAAATAAATCATCGAGCTACCAAGCAACAATTCAAGTTCAAGTTCAGACAGGTAATCTTTCTCTCAAAATCGTTCAATACTGTTTATGCATAAGTAAGTCAAGCCAGTGACTAAAATATCACCTTCACATCGTTTCTTTTAGTAGGATGAAAATAATCTTATTTAAATTGTGAACAAATTATATACAGAAATCGATCAAAGAACATTTTTCCACACAGCGCGAGTTTATCAGGACAACTCGTTATGAAATCAATGACGCACGTTACTGCACAATGAATCTCTTACTGTATTTACATCATCGTGTTTGAATTTGCATTAGTGAAAGCATTAGAGAGAGTGAGAAATTGCGTTGTCTCTCGATCCACAGACTGTCATCTGCTCAATGCTCATCACACATTGTATGTGATGGGAATAGATCTAAATACTTTAAAAACTTCTCACGATTCATTAATCTCGATAGCTGTATTAGTAAAAACGTATAATAGCAGCAGTAGTAAAAGTATTCGAGATCGAGAGACTTTCACATGTAGCTATTTCATATGCACGCATGTCAGTCAATCACAGCAATGGGCGGTTACACTGAGTCTCACAGCAGACACGCCCCTTCAAACAGTGTGTTCAAATCAGAGGCTAAAATCAGGCTAGGAAAAATGCCTTTTATTTCTAAATTATGACTAATTTTGATCTAAAAAACATACTAACATTATAAGGGCAACCCAGGAAACATTATAAAATAATAAAATAACCCCATGGCAGGGGACCTTTAATTCACACAGTTATGGAGTTTCCCTTGTTGTGCCTTTCTCGTTTAGCTATTATGGAGAATATGATTTCTGAACTACACAGGTAATCATAAAACACATTAAATAACGTTAGTCACGCAATGGTGATGTTGTTAACATGAACAATTTGAGAACAAAGTAGGCTATGATTTGCACGGTTGCTGTAAATCGCGCTGATTAAATCTAACGATCGCTTGTCATGTCGAATGCTTTTTCACCCTTAGTTGATCAGAACAAAAATGGATGTTACTTACTTGTTCAGAAGACATTTTCCGGTGAAAATTCTTATGTTGGTCAAGCTTTCAAAAAGTGAATCTGTGATTCTGAATGACAGTATCCACACAGCGCGGTGATTGACAGCAGCACTCGCCTCAAAACACTGTGTTCATCCGCGCTGTTTCATGCCGATTTACAACCCACGTAAAGATGATAATTCCGCGAATCACTGCAGTTACAGATTTCGAACAGAGATGGCGACAAAAAGGGAAAATGCTACGGACTGCAGCTTTAAGCAAATGTTTTCGATAGCAAGATGGATAAATATTCACTACCATTCAAAAGTTTGCTAAGATTTTTTTTTAAAAAGAAATTAATACTTTTCTTCAGAAAGGACGCATTAAATTGATCAAAAGTGACAGTAAAGACATTTATAATAATGCCAAAAAATTAAATGCTTTTCTCTTGAACTTTCAAAGAATCCTGAAAAAAATGAATCACAGTTTGTACAAAAATATGAAGCAGCAAAAATGTTTTCAACTATAATAAATAATAATCATTAATGTTGAGTAATGATGCTGAAAATCCAGCTTTGATCACAGGAATAAATTACACTTTACTATATATTCACATAGAAATCAGATGAAATTATATTTCACAATATTACAGGGTTTGTTTTGTATTTTTAATCAAATAAATGCAGCCTTGGTGAGCAGAAGAGACTTCTTTTAAAAACATTAAAAATCTAACCGACCCCAAACTTTTGAACAGCAGTGTACTTATAAAATTATCTATAGCCTAAGCATTTCTGGAAATTGCAGACTTTTTTGCAAACTGATTATATTAAACTATAATGGATTTTTATGCATTTTATGACTACAAATCACTCAATTGAACACAGATTTGAATCGATGAGACCTAAAGAGATTTCTTATCCTGTGGCTCTCTATGGTGGACAATCCTCAAGCAGAAGGAACTGGATGAAATATTGTAAATGATCTAAATCCACAATCTGACTTGTGATGCAGTCTGGAATCATAATCAATCACACCATGTTAGTTTGTTTGGACAGAGGAGACCAAATCCGCACCAAATCATGTCTGTTCCTGAAATTTTGGTATAGTGACAAACATTAGCTCTTTCTTTAAACACGTTTGTAAATGCATTTAAACTCCACATAATTCACCAAACATGACTCTGCACCAACTTTTTCATAATGAAACAAATCCTCACTTCCTGTTTATCTTACATGATAACAAGAGCTGTTTCCACAGTGTCATTGTCTCAAGAGATTCAAACCATTCAAGAGTTCAGTTTCAAGCCTTTCTAAAATAACACCAGTTAACCTCACTGAAAATGCTTTATGGCATTTACAATTATAATACTATTCAACTGTTGTAATACTGTATGTTAGCCTGGTTAAAACCAGACCATTCTTCTCAGTAGTAACCGAGTTATGGTCTGGCAAAGCTTCATAGACAAATCATTTCCAAAGGAGCGTCACCAACGGACATCGCTCAAATGCCTCTGGGCGCAATTGGATAGACCTAAAACCAATCAGAGCGATGAAGGAGATGACGTATGTATGCAGAGCGACGGAGAAACATCTTCGGTTGTTGTTCTTTGCTCGGGTTTTAACAAAAAGGAAACGTTCAAATCGCTTGAAAACAGACGCGATAGCTGATTCGAACGAGTGATGTTCCACGGCGGCATCATCTTTGTAATGTAGGCTACAAAATCTGCTTCACCGTCGCTGTGCTGTCGTCATCGTGTAAAGCCCGCCCCAACGTTTCTGATGAACGCCTCGATTTCGACGGATTGGAAATGGGCTTGAATGAGCTCTTTGCCAGACGGAAGTTGTCTGGGTTTTCCCAGGCGAACTGTATGTAGTTTAGAAAACATAACTCTCAAGTTCGCTTCATATCTGACACAGTTTTACATGCCACTTGCTCCTCAAGGGCTTGGAAATCCATCCACGCTCTACTGTGATTCAAAGCTACACATTGCTCTGATTTTAGATAGTCCAAATGTCACAGTAGAAAGGTCAGCGTATAAAATAAAACCCTTAACCGTGAGTGAATGCACTTGCTGACTATCAGAAACAGCAACAGTTTGAGAAGACTCCAGGTGCATCATGTCTGATATCCTACTAGCATGTGTTCTGTTCAGAGTTACATGTGTCTTATTTTCCATTATTAAATTGTTAAATTATAAAAATATACTGGCAACCCTACAGTCTATATATTGGCATTAGCCATAGTAAAAACTGAGAACCACTTGTTCAATGCTATGCACTAAAAGTTCCAAATAATGCTGAGGGATTCTGTAATGTAGAGAAAAAAGTTCAGTATGAAGAAGCGTGTGCGCGCGCGCGTGTGTGTGTGATGTGTGTGCGCATTTGTGTGTGTGTGTATGTACACACATGGAACTGGCATCTCTGAGCAGAAGCAAACTTTCAGTAAAGGATCCGAGTAGCGGTTGAGAGGAGAGAAGCAGAGTCGTAGAGGGTGAATAACAGAGAGAGAGACTGCAAATGCAGATGAGGGAGCTCTTTGTGCTTTTTTTGGGAGTGCTGATTGAAACCAGCTGTGCCTGTTGGGTTCTCCGGCTCTTGCAACGTGACTCTACAGTACACTGGCTTTAGGATGGCCTGCTAACATTACATTTACATCACTCTTTTATTCTCATCCAATCATAATGCAGCTTCAGCTTTAAAGGTCATTTTTGTTGACGTGTGGATTTGTTATTTTGTTTTCATAAGCGTAATTTGTTTTGACCCTCTCGGGCATGGTAGATTACAGAGTGCACAACAAGACGGAGAACCAAAGAAAAAATGATTGCAAGAGTGCTGGAGCAATGCAAATCTTTGAATTATGCACTGTCTGGAGGCAGGGAAACAAGACATCTAACCCTAGACATTCATCCACAAAGCTCTGCATCTATTTCAGGTGTTTACAGATGTGCTTTCTGGAGAGGAATATGTTAGTGTCTCCTATCTTAAGCCGGTACTTCACCTTTTGAGGACAAAGACTCTCGCTGAAGATCAGGATGAGACAGATCTCACAAGAGCAATCAATAAAATAATCCTTCAATACCTCAAGGAAAAATTTAATGACCCAGGCCCTCAAGAACTTCAGGATGTTACTGTACATCTTTCTTAGATCCTCGTTTCACAACAAACTACATCAGTCAAGATAAAATCCCAGCCATGAAGACAAGAATGATGACAGAGAAGTGCAAAAAATACATAATGTACCCACTTTATTTACAAAATGTTAATCTCCAACAATGACGTGTGCTCTCGCGTGAACAACAACATGCATGCGTTGTGGTACTCTACTGAATGCATATTGGGGATTCATATTTAGTAAATAAAGTGGTAAATTATGTTTTTTGCACAAACATAGAACTCGTGTCACTTCATAAAATTGAGGTTAAACCAATGGAGTCACATGGATTACTTTTATGATGACTTTACTACCTTTTTGGAGCTTGAAAGTGGTAGTTGCGTAGCTTTCAACTGAGGGACAGAAAACTCTCAGCTTTAAAAAGATCTTCATTTGTGTTCTGAAGATGGACAAAGTCTTACGGTGTTGGAAGGACATGAGGGGGAGTAATTAGTGACAAAATGTTTGAGTAAACTAACCCTTAAAAGACGATTAAATCGATCACTGATTAAGCATTAGCATCCCTAATCAGAAAATCTCTTCTCCCGTCTCTGAAAATGTCCTGATTTTTATATCTTCTCAAGAACACTCATTTTAAATGGTGGACTACTAGCACATTTATAACCGGTAACTAGCGAGCAGCAATTTTTGAAAACAGAGGTACGTCACAAAGCTCAGCGCAAGTAGTTCAATACATTAGCTTTGTGGCTCAGTCAAAAACCCAAGCCAAGTTGAGTTAGATTCAGTCATCACATCCGGCTCGGACTCATCATTCAATGGTCGTTGCAAGGATCTACGGTTAGGGCTGTGCGATTAATCGAAATCGTAATAAAATCGCGATTTGAGCATGCGCGATTTCTAAATCGCTTCATAGCACGATTTTTTCCGGCTCCCGGCTCCAACCTCGCAGTATGCTATCTGAACCAATCAGAATGCAGCGCGCCTAAATTGAGCGCGAGAACAGAACAGACCGGGCGGGTAGCAGAGATTCAGTGAACTGCGAACAGGTGCGCGTGCCAGAAGGGAGCGCGAGTGCATGGAAATATTAGCGCAAAGGGGCTTGCCTCACCAGTTTCTTTCTCTGGGAAGGTAAGAGAATACCATTACCTGATTGGTTTACAAGTAGTTTCCTCCGCTGCGGCTGTCAGTCATTCTCCATTCAGCATCAAACAGCGCGTCGCGTTCGGTAACGACAGTCAACGATGAAACTCTCTCTAAGTCAAGATGGTCATTCAATGTTAATATTATTAAACTTGATCTGTTGATAAAGCTCTATGGTTTTGCATTAAAGACTATCTTGCTGGACTGTTCGTTTCTACCGTGTGTCTGTTAGATCACAACACTACAGTAGAGTCAGAGCACTATAATTGTTCATCAGGCGCACAGTAACTGAAATTTAAAACTGTTAAAAGAAAAGGCTCAATAAACTATTGCATAGATAGATACTGTATAATACACTATGCATCGATATGTATTTCCTTTGTGCTTTGAACTTTTCAATGCGGACTCGAAGAGCTGCGCGCTGTGACAGTGTTGCTTCAAGCGCATCATTCTGCGCTCGGGATGCGCATAAGCGCTTTGTGCAGCACTGTATTGGAGTCTTTCATAATCATATCATAATACTTTTGCTCAATGAAAGATTATTAATAAACTTTTTGTTCTGTTTTATCTATCATATGTTGTTGCCTCATTAAACAGCTGTGCTATACTTAATAATATGTCTTAATTTTATAGTAGAAGAATATATATATAAAATAATTGATCTTTTTGATTTTGAATATATTTTAGAACAATACAAAGAGCAATATGTAATGTTTTACTAGATTTGGTGCTACACGATAAAGCTCTAATTGGTTTCCTTTGGAAATATGTTTCAAATTCACACAGAATGCATTAAAACTGTAAAGCATGTCTGTTTGTGTCAAAATCGTGATTAAAATCGAAATCGAAAAAAAAAATCAAGAAATCGTGATATATTTTTTTTGTCCATATCGCACAGCCCTATTATAAAGGCACTCTATACTTATTGCAGATACAATTAGGAAAGAACATTGTCCTGCAATTTTCTCTCTCTATTTGATTTAACACAAATAAAGAGTCATACTGGTGGTTTGTAAAAGGTCATTTGAATGGGTTCTCCTGAAGGCTCTCTTTCTCCTGAAGGTGAAGTGGAAAGAGGAAATGCCGTGCTGAATTTGCTCCATGTGCTGCCTGAGTGACATCCAAAGGCTTGGAGATAAAGAATGCGTAAAACTTCCTGCTCCAAAGCCCACAGCTCCCAAAACATCTCACCGTTTATATACTGCAGCAAATTACCCAGGCAACCTGGCAATGAATCAACGACTCACACCAGAACACAGTGTTTCTCAGGAGAAAAAGAGATGCAAGCCTATCTTAAAGACTCACTGACACCCTATAAACTAGTTACTTAAAAAAAATAAAAAATCATACGTTTCTTCTTGCAGATTTCGCTTTTGAAACTAGAAATCTCCAGTGAGTGGTGCTAAAAGCTTATTCAGTTTTTCCAAACCAGATGAATATGAATCTGGCAATGTAGGTTTACGTTGAATATGAATCTGGCAATGTAGGTTTACGTTGAATATGAATCTGGCAATGTAGGTTTACGTTGAAGCAGCTATGTCATTTTAGCTTGCTTCTTCAAGTCTTTGAGCTCTAATATCATGACTCGTGTTTCACGGGAACTTGTGTTTTGCAAGTGCAATCCTGTACCAGGTGTATAGCTTAGAAAAGCCATACATATGGAGCTGGTTCTTTGATACAATGTTTACTAATCATGTTCTATGTTAAAAGTGTTTTGAGGACATAACATAGTAGTCTTTATTAATTGGTTTATTTATCTGCACCTGTAATCATAATTTGTGTGAAAAGGAATGTTGATGATGTTTTGAAGTTTTGCTAAAGGCACATTTTTCCTAGGTTGATTTTATCCACACACTCCCAAACGAACAGAGAGAAGCATTCCCTAAACTAGGAGAACATTGATGTCCAATGCCTGGCCCCAGAACTTTGTTTAGCTCTACACTTCCTGAATGCAGATAGTAGATGTTTAATTCATCCTGGAAGAGAAGTAAACAACAGTCAGGGAAGCTCTGACCCAATAGCCCAGGCATGTACCAGGCAAGAGTTCACACAAGTACTTGGACAGAATTTAACTTTAAGATTTTTGAGGAAGACACTAACCATACATATTCATTCTGCAAACATGATGTGCACCCACATCAAGAAGAACATGCTGGATTTTGGAGGTTTTGGTCCTTTTTTTATAATTGATCATTGCACTGCTCTTTAAGGTAGGATTGTCTGAAAAACCCATGACAATTAAATGGCATTTTTAATTCAACAGTCCACTTGGAATCTAGCCTAATGCAAAATAATCAAATTAAAACTGTTCTTTTCCCATTCTTGCTCACAATATACAGAATGCAGTAGCAATGGTTGAGTAAATTGTGCATTAACATGATGACGACAAGAGGAGAAAATACAAGTCAAATTTGCACAAGATGAGTCTATTTTATAACGTGCACTTGGCTTTATCAGATCGATCTAATCTATTGTGCTGCATTTTTCCATTCTATTTGAAAATAAAAACCAGCTGGGTGACAATCATTCATATTTCTCACGAAATACTGGTGCTAAAATGGAAAATCCTGAAAACACCAAATCAAAAATGAAAGTGAAGATGCACCATTGAGCAATCAATGAGCTTGTTGGTTTCTTTCTTCTGCAGTTTACCTCTTTACTGAGCAGATTCAAAACAGATAAGATTTGGCCATCTACCTCAGCTTTTTAGGTACTGGTACTACTGTATGTGAAGCTGCCACAATCTACAATGTAAAATCTGTGTCCAGAATCAAGTGAGAGGGACTTTTCTAATGTCCACTGAATTAAAGAGGACATTTAAAGACCCCTGTGGTGAAAACCAAGTTTTTAATGTTGTTTATATATGTCTATGTGTCTAGGTTCCCTGTATAGTTTACAGCATTAATTGAGAGATGTGTGGAAACTAACTAGCAAACAAGTATGTATGCATGCAAAGACTACATAAAGATGAATTAATACTGCAACATGTAAGTAACCGAGTTAATTATAATGCCAAATCGATGATCAGTAATATTTGAAAAGGACTCACGTCTAGTCAGACATTCTTTGTCGCAAAATGGTTTATTGCTGTTTATGCATCAGTAAATCTTTAAATCAGTAAATCATTGTTCCTTCATGACCTCTTTAAGAATACACATTTTCGGCCACATTGTTGTAGTCCAGCAATAAAAAACCGTTCAGTCATCTTCTGGCATATCTGTATGTTTTTTTACACGCTGAATTTTGGAACCCCCTGCAACCCAAAAGGAGCTACTGGGAGAAGTTGGACCTCTGGCTTTGCACACTGAGCCCCTGGGAAATCTGGGAGAGGGGTGGTTTCTCTCACGGACAGAGCAGGAATTTTCCCACAACCCCTCTCTGCAAAGGGGGAGGACTGTCATAGCTATAAAAAACAACAAAAACTAAACACAGCTGATTCCTGACCAAAAAAAAAAAAGAAAGTATGGTGGTGGAGCCATGACACAGTGATTGAATCAAAAATGTGCCATGGTATTAAATGAATAATGAATGAATAGTATTTGAATTTGAATTTGAATTGTATTTTTACTGATAAATCACTATGAACAACTCCCGTAATGCATGATTCGAGAAATATGTTTTTATTGAACAGTGATTGAGCAACACATTTTTGTGGGGAAATAAATCATAAAAGTGGTTTGTTTTGTTATCTTATAAATGAGGTGGCGAGGGGGGCTTTTACCCTTTTATCCATGGGGTCGCAAGTTCACCAGCATGGGGGAAAGACACTCAGTATTATTCACACACTTTAATGTTTTGAATAAAGTTAATACTTGTTCAAAACAATCACTTAAGCAACGTTAGTAGCATGTTTCAGACATGTTAGACATACTATAAAAATGTTAATTTTGAAACTACAGATTTAAAAAAAAAATCTAAAGATTCTGAATGCTTTGAAAAAGATCCCACAATAATAACTGATATTTTATTTTACAGTATGAAAAATATCATATTTGTTCATTTGAAAATTTCATTATAAATATGGTGATAATTTATGGGGGAAAAGCTGAAAATTATAAGACCGTTGCATAAAACTACATTCAGACAGTAAATTTACAAATCTAAAAATAAAAAAAAACATTAAATATTACATCAACATTTTTGACTCCACTTTCTGCCCTTCAACGTGGCCAAAACCCAGAAAATCTTCTATATTTCATGTAGAAACATGAAAACATGCAAAATGCAGCATTTATGGTTTTCAGCCCTCATTCTCCTCGCTTGTTCGCACCACTGAGCATACACTACATCAAGTGTGTTAGAACGCTCTCTCTCTCATCTGATCAGATTTGGGCATCTTTAACTAAATATTAGCGGATGGATGGATGGATGGATGGATGGATGGATGGATGGATGGATGGATGGATGGATGGATGGATGGATGGATGGATGGATGGATGGATGGATGGATGGATGGATGGATGGATGGATGGATGGATGGATGGATGGATGGATGGATGGATGGATGGATGGATGGATGGATGGATATGGATGGATGGGATGGATGGATGGATGGATGGATGGATGGATGGATGGATGGATGGATGGATGGATGGATGGATGATGGGATATGATATGGATGGATGGATGGATGGATGGATGGATGTGAATTGCACCATTCCTTCAGAGTAAATGTGATTTTTGTCTATATGCAAACATCATCTAGTAGGCAAAGGTGTGATCACTTAGAAAAGTAGTAGCCTATGCTTCAACAAGATATTATTAGTAGTAAAAATCGATTCATACATTACACACTTTCGATTCCTGGATCATGCACTATCACTGTTTATCTCTTATAAAGCACTCATGAAGTGCATTTAGTGTTTTTCCAAATCATTTGTTATGACTGACTTTCTGTCTTGGTGTTGAGAGCACTTCTTTATTTTTTATTCTTTATTTCTATTACTAGTGCAAACACTAAAAAGTGGCATGTTCTGTGTATAAACACAGCACCAGACGGGGCAGTCAGAGTTACAAACACTCGCTCGCTTTGGTCACTGCAACCATAACATGCCAAGAGAACGGCTACCACTAAAATACCCCAAGAACAAGCCTTTGTAAAGCAGGCGGGGGACCAGTGGCGAGGAGACAAAGGCATCCAGTGTGTTTCTCTCGCACAGACGCTTGGATGCTATTAATAAATGCTTCCAGATTTTCCTGCAGTCAACTCTCTTTGGCTAACACACACCGGCTGGGCACAGGCGGTTGGCAGAGAGGGGTGTAGAGATACTGTATATTGTGCTGAGTTGCTAATTATTGACAGACCTCAGAGGAGCAGAGTCAACAGCGTCCACTACACTTAACTAAACTAGTGACTGTCCAGCAGAATGTGTTCACACTTATTATTGTCTTAATATTTTATTAAAACGTTGGCTTGTAAGTAACCTGTCTCACACTGTCATATGTGAATAAATTAATGGACATATATCCGGACATGAACGACATTGAAATTTGTGTGGCTTATTGAGGAGACGTGCTAAGAAATCAGATAATGACAAAAAAACAAAACAAGGATTTGAAACATATTACTCCTAACTTGAATTCATAATTGACACCTGACACATGAATCAGACTTAAAATGGGCTGTTTTGGCTTGGGCCAGTAAGGAAACACCTAGCAACCACCCAAAACAAAACCCAATGCCCTACAAACCACCATGAACTGGGCAAGTTGTCAGGCCAACTCCAACATCATGGCAAGCACCATTCATTTGTTTTTAAGAAAATGTAAAAAAAAAAAAAAGTCTTTTTTTAAAGGAATTTAACAGTTCCCTTAGTAGCAAAAGCCATTGAAGAAAGATACTCTATATTCCTTTACTAAAAGTGCATGTTTACTTTCTATTAGTTTTGGCGTGTTGGTGCTAATGTCACTCAACATCTGGACACGAACACCTCAGCTGCATGTTTCCAGGAGCTGCCGTCTCTCTACAGAAGCAGCCAGCAGAACACCTATATCCTCACTTTACTGCCAACCACAACACAAGCGTCTGAGCTGTGCAGAGACTTCCATCTCGCCCGCCGGGTCAGCACACATGTGTGCACAATGCGTGCGGCTCATAGACCTGATTTAACCATGGGACCTTTTTCTCCAAGAAAAAAACCCTCACTTGGTCAGAAGAATACAGGTGCTGATGGGCAACTGACACAAAGAAAACTCTTGGTGTATATAAACACAAAATGGTGTAACTAAAGTATGCTGCAAGGCTGGCCCCTTAAGTATGGGAAAAAAATTAGTTGGTATTGGTTTGTAATAATTGTATGGATACCTGACATGGACTAAGCCATAAGTGACACACCAACTTCCTATGTGAACACAAAACTTTGCATGACCATTAAACACTGCCCTTTAGTATTCCTTTATTTTTTTAACACACTACACAGCCACTTTATTCATTGGTTGCCAACCGTATGGTCAGCATTATGGTAACAAACAAAATTATACTACATGAGTATTGTACATAAATTAGTTATAGTGTATTTGGTCAGATACAATAAAAGAGACAATGTGACAAGATCATTTGAAAAACGTTAAAACACACGGACAAACTCTGTTTTAGTATGTTTTATAATTTTTTATTTCAATTTTAGTGTGAAAAGAGGGAAACAGCGCCCTCTACTCGCCGCGAAAACAAATACAGCCTCAGACTACTACAAGTATACAACACCGGCAATTGGATTTTGAATGAAATATAACTGTAAATAATATAGTGTTTAATCATACTTCTGGTACACAACTGTAGACATGACGTACGTGAAAGAACAACGTTAGGCTATTCACAAAAATAATCAAGTCTGACACTGCATGACGGCTGCATGACGAGTGTCATCTGAAATTGGCTAAACAGATATCAGGTCGCCTTTAATACTAGGCTACATTATATAAAAAGGGAAATTCTGATGCCGTAATGTGGATTTTATTTAAGGTTCATATCTAAAGAAGTGAAACGGATAGGTCCAAATATAACCGAGATGCTGTGAATATGTAATGTTGTCAGCAATGTCTCAGCAATGTAGCAGAGCAATCATTATTAAAGAAGATCATTACACGACTGGCACAAATCAGCAGCGCTTTATTTACTTACCGTATTTCTTCATATTTGAGAGAAAGGCGATGTCCAAATTGTAATCCGTTTGAGTTGATACCGTGAATTTAGCGCTGTGACTTCAGATTCAGAAGTGGCAGTGAGTGAACGACGAGCGTCTCACCATCAGTCCAAGCCTACACGCCTACTAACTACAGGTCTCTCTTAAAGACACAGTTCATCAGCAATCCTGTCTATCGTGCCTTCAACCTACAACCAGACCAGGGCTGTGCAAGTGTGCGACCGATGAGGGCCTCGCGCAGAAACTTACAGCCTCATGAGATACCTGAAAAAAAGTTTTTGGAATTTAGTTTTTTTTCATGTTATTACATTATTTAGACCATAAGAAACAAATGTGAGAAAAACATTTTTTTTTTTTTTTTTTTTATCACACTGAGAATGATATGCTTATTGATAACCGGTAAAAATTATACATGTGTATAAAAAGTTCTGTCTTTTTACTGTGGTTTTGTCTGCCGCTTTAAATGCTCGAGCTCTTTAAAGCAGGATGAATTCTGATTGGCTATCAATGTTTTTATCGTTCATCAGCTGGAAAAAAATATTAATTTCTTATCACAAAAAAGTGATTCCAATGATATTGTTTCCCTGTACCGTTGTTGTTGTGGACGCTGATATTCTTTTATATTTAGAAGAAATATTTGTTTCAAACTTTGTATGATTTGTATGATTTTCAACTATGTTGTGAAAGATATAACGGAATGAATTGATACTATTTTACTAAATGCAATATGTGGGTAAAATGGCCATAAATGGGTGTAGTTCCATTCAACACAATGTATACACTTATACACAAATTTGCATATTAAATGTGTTCTTGGTTCTTCAAATTAAAAGTGTAATAATGGGAGTAATATTTGCCAACATTTTAATACTAATATATAATATTTCATAGGAATATTGATATATAATTTCTTTCCATATTCACTTAAAATGCCTGATAAACATGCTTTTAAGTCCTGGTGTCTCTACAGTGGACATGTATGAAATCAATACACTGTTTTAGAACAAAAAATCATATTTGGATTAGAAACCCATAACATTTTCCCGAGATGTTAATTAATAACAAACAATTTGAAAATGAGTCAGATTTAAATAGTATGAACATTATATATAAAAATATATAAAAAAGAGCACATTTAGGCCTACCAAATGTTTATCTTATGGCGCTTTTCCACTGCATGGTACGGTACGGTTCGGTTCGGTACGGCTCACTTGTGGTGCTTTTCCACTGCATAGTACGGTACGGTACGGTGCGCTTCGGCGCGCTTAAATGGTACCTGATCTGTTGAGGTTCCAAGCGTACCGTACCGGTACTAAAATGTGACGTGAAACACTGCAGATCACTGATTGGTCAGACAGACAGAATCGTCACTACCAGCGTCATTGGATTTGCGACACGAGACACTAAACACGCTATACAGAGTCATATAACCAGTAGACAACAGCCAACACGGTAGCACCTGTGTTTTACTTACTTGAAAAAAAGAAGAAGAGATCAACACTTTAAAAAGGAAATGGCTGAATCGTGGTCGAGGTGCAGACGTTCCTCTCGTTGGTTGCCTAGGAGCGGGTCCAGCGGATGGGGCAAAACAGAATGAAAAAGTGTTCCAAGAAGTAGCAGCTAGCTCAGCTAGCCGCACACGGCTATCACCGGACCTACAAACAGTGTAACGATCAGTCCCACCCACTTTGAATGGGTACTAACTGCAGTGGAAAAGCAACCGAGCGCGAACCGTTCCGCGCCGAATCGAACCGTACCGAACCGAACCGAGCGTACCATGCAGTGGAAAAGCGCCATAAACATTTGGTAGGCCTAAATGTGCTCTTTTCAAGACATCCAGACTTAAAACTGTGACATGTATGCTCTCAAAGAAGTTCAACAAAATATAATGTAAAATATAATGACAAAAGTCTATTCCTGAGACTCAGGAGGATAGCTAAAGTGTCTTAAAAGTCACAGCCGATAGTGAGACTCATGATGCTGTATTATTCTGCTGGTTAAAAATGTATTATTATGCACTAGAGCTTACAGTTTGTTGCTGGCCTCGGGCGGAAACCGCTACTTTTCGGGAAATGAAAAAAAAAACTGTATTTTTAAAATAATTAAACACTGCGTTGTCAAAGTTGATATTGAGGCTTTTTATGGTCAGACACTGCATGGCCCTGAGTATACAAACAATATATTACATTTTATCACCCCTGCTTTCAGCCTCTGCATATCCCTGGAGAGAGAGAGAGAGAGAGAGAGAGAGAGAGAGAGAGAGAGAGAGAGAGAGAGAGAGAGAGAGAGAGAGAGAGAGAGAGAGGAGAGAGAGAGAGAGAGAGAGAGATGGCGTTGTCTGTGGGCCTGCTAACCAACGCTCTCTATTTTTATTCGGGGTGGTTAACAGCGTGCTGTGGGCTCCAGTGCCAGAGGCTGTGTGTGCTGGATGTCCTGGCCTACCCCGCGCAGCTAAATCTGAACCCGCTGAGGTTAGAATAGCATCTGGGATGCTGGGGGAAACAGTCGAGCACCCTCCAAAATCCCACAGAAGTAGGAATAACTCAGGGCGTATCATCGTTTGAGATCTTTCATCTTTAAAACTTTCATCAGAGCATGTTTGATCACAGATTGATCAAATGTTAAATACACGAAAAGAAAAATGTTTGGTGACAGCTGTTCTCAGGCAGAGGAAGATCTGTACCAAATATCTAGAGAAAGTAAAGAGACAGCTTTATGTACAGGCGCTTTTCATTGCATTCCAGCGACTGAATAACCCTGAGACTGGGACACCTTCATGGGAGGCCCTGATAGAATGTCCATAACACAGCAAAATTCCAAAAGAACATTTCTATAAAAGGTAATGGAATGCACCTAAAAGCTTTGGCAAAGTGTACAGCGCACGTCACAGATTACTTAGGCTCTGTTTCCGTAAGCAGATATCAAAATGTTATCAGGAAAACACCAAAGTTGTTGTGGCTCTCAACAGCTTAATGAGACCATTTTTAAATAAAATTGAAGATACTTTCAATATAAGAAATACAAGATCACAAGAAATTTGGTTTGGTAGATCAACATGATGATCGACTTCATAATTTATTCATTATTTGTAGAATGGTGTTTGTGACCGTAGATCACTTCTTTGAAGGGACGTTTATGAAGAGATATAAGCAGACAAATCTCCTTTATTGGTAAACACTTTTGTGAGTTCATGGATGTCTGCTACAACCCATTATTCGTTTTTTTCTTACAAATTTTTGATTGTATTTATTTTCTTTTAGTGGTAAACTAAAAGAAAAAAGTAAACTCTATGTTATGATTATGAAATGCATTACAGTAGTGATGGACAACTATAATTATATGCAAGGATGTTCAGAATGCAGTAATGCAGAGAGTTTATTTACCTGCAGTTTAAGCCTGTTATACAAGATATTATTGATTGACTTCTTTAAGAATTAATTTATCAGATTATTTATATTTTTTAAATATGAATTACTTCACTCTCCCAACTTCCCAAGCAGTATTGTCATTTAATAAATCTTGATTTAATAAATTTTAATTTTAATATAACTGTAGCAAGATTTTGAATAGCATTTACAGAAATGTAAAAGTACAAAACTTACTTAGATTTAAAAGCTGTTGTTGATAGTTGGTAATATACTTTCTAAATGCTATGCCACAAATAAAAGACATGATGCAAACATGCAAATATGGGTATTTAATAAGTGTTTTGACACAGTCAAAGAAATGTAGACATAAAGATAATTTACACTGCATGTATAATAATTTAGAATGCCTTCTGGATCAGTGCTTTAATTGGCTAGTGTGTTAAACACTATATATATGCAATTCTATACTGTGAATGGAGCTCTAACAAGATGATGTGTGACCATTCACAACATGTTAGCATAACACAAACAGGAGAAGCAGGAGAGAACACTGAAGCGCTCGCATCACAAAGAGCTTTCGTGTGTATAAACAGGTTCTTCAACATCAGTGTTTGCATGAAGTTTCCAGCTCATTTACTCTTGTGTCTCTTCTGTCTCTTTCTGAGAACACAACACAAAACTTGAAACATGTCATAATGTTGAATCATAAGTGAAATGAACATACAGAGGATTAAAGAGATGCATATCTCCAATGTTAGTTTCATCTGTCAGTCTCATCAATTGAGACAAAACACGTCTTATCTTGTGTGTGTTGTTTTATAGAACTTCCAGTAAAGTCACCAAACAACAACAGTTTTGCTTTCACTTCTTGGGACCTTGTGAAAAATGAACCTGCAAAATGCCAGGGTTGTCACATGACCAAACGCTCTGCAACAGATCTCAGCATGCCCTGATGGAAATGGTCAAGCTGTTAAACTCACATGAACTGTGAGCTTCATTAAACAACTGAGTAGATTCGAGTCCAAGTCAAGAAAGACAATGGACGTGGGTCAAGACAGAGTACAAAAGCTCTCGAAATCCAACGTCAGGTTTTCTGGAAGGATGGACTGAAAGTCAAGAAGATGCTGAACGCAGACTTTATTAGCACTTCAAGAAAAGACTGGAGGTGAAAGAGGTGTCAGACAGGGAAAGGTCAGACCAGAGAGAGTCTGTATATATAGTGATCAGGTCCAGGAAGAAGTCAATAGAGGAGTCAGACAGGAGAGAAGGTCACCATGAGGTCAACAGGAACATAAACAGGGCAAATCAGGAGAAAGGTCAACGGCTAGAGGTCAATACAGCAATCTGTGCCATATTCCATCAACCAGAACCAGACACATGAGCAAGAGTCAGTACTGGGATGGGCAGTCATTGACCCATGTGTTCTGGAGAGAACAGAAACCACAGTAACTATAGACAGAAGACTGCAGGAGTGTACAGGAGAATACCAGGATATTAGTTCATGACTTCAAGCTTTAGAGAGGATGTGTAACAGTGTGTGTGTGTGTGTGTGTGTAACACTGGCGGACACAGAATCCTTCATGCTCGTGTGTGTGTGTGTGTGTGTGTGTGTGTGTGTGTGTGTGTGTGTGTGTGTGTGTGTTGTGTGTGTGTAACGCAGGCGGACACAGAATCCTTCATGCTCATGCACACAATGAGGACAGCTCTTCGACGTGTGTGTTGTGTGTGTGTGTGTGTGTGTGTGTGTGTGTGTGTGTGTGTGTGTGTGTGTGTGTGTGTGACTGTGTAACACTCTTTCTGCTCTTCCCCTTTAACTCTATCATTACTAAACACACAGCGCCACCTGTCGTGACAGAGAGAGTGTGCAGGTGCATAGTCACGTGTTTACAGTTGAAAGGCTTAATAGTCAAATTCAAATTTGTAATCCAGGCTCATTATTTTAATGTAAGAAAAATAAATATAAAACACGATTTACAGATTTTTTAATTATCAAAAAAATTTGTGTAACTGTATAAAAACTGTTCATAATTATTAATAAACAACTTTAAAGAACATGTTGCTGATAGATTAATTATTTATGATCTCAAATTAATAGGGAATATTTTCAATTTATTAAATATTGAAAATATGATCAAATAACGTAATCACATTGCAGGACTGTTTAGAGCATCTAAAAATAAAATTTCTCTAGAAATAATAACACAATGAATTAATGTAAGCAATAGGTTACAATAGAGGGATCAAGGATTCAAGAACTGTCTTTACTGGCATATAGTGAGATTTAGTTTGTGTTTATCTGTTCATCACATGCATTTGACAGAATATCAGATCATCCTGAATCTTCACTGTTTATTTACACTCAATTCAAGTGAATCATTACAGAGAGATTGATTTCCTGTTTTTGTTTATTTGTCAGGATCACATCTCATTGTGTTATAATGTTATACATAATACAAATATCATCAGAAAATAATATGTTTACATCTTGAAAGAACTGACATTCATTTTACTCATTTTATTGTACGATTATCTCTTTAGATAATCCACAAATAATCTATAAACACAGCAGGAACAGTCAAGATCACATGATCTGTACCCAAAACTGATGAAGTTTTTGTTTTACTATCTAATATGACCTGTGGTTGAAGTTTATCTCAAAGCTACTGAGTTGTTAGCGAGATCTTTTGGTTATTATTAAGCTTGAAGGATTGCTTAATGCCAGAGCTGAATGCTATTTTCTTGGCAAGAAAATCAATCAATCAGCCAAATAAATACATGTAGATGTACAAACCAGTAAATAGCATTGGCAATGCCAGACAGCACTTATGTCACTTGATATTATTGACATTTGCTCCAATCAGACTGCAGGAAAGCAGTCAAGCACAGACAGAACCAACAATATAAGTCAGTGCATGAAAATGAATGAGAAATATTGGCTCTTTTAAAAGATTAAAACAGCACAACAGGAGTATTGTGTTTTATGCAGTCAAGTCACCTTTATTTATATAGATCTTACTGTTCAAACACAATTTTTTTTATTTATCTGATACACAGCATTGGTAATGATCTATTAGTGTTCCTGTACATTTGGTTAGTGCGACCTCTGCTGGTAGAGCTGCAAGATACAAAATAAAGTAGGCAGTAAATGGGAGAGGAATCTACGGAGCCCCTAAAGGGACGTGGTGGTGAAATTTTTTTTAGGATGGGAGAATTATTATTTTTTTAATCTTTTGCGTTCCCTCGCAAAACTTTTGCGTTCCCCCGAGAAACTTTGCGTTCCCTCGCAAAGATATTTGCGTTCCCACGCAAAAGTTTTGCGTTCCCTCGCAAAGTTATTTGCGTTCCCACGCAAAAGTTTTGCGTTCCCTCGCAAAGTTATTTGCGTTCGCACGCAAAACCTGTTGTGAGCTCGGACAGACAATTCCTGTTTAATGTCCCGCTGGCAGTGCTTCAGAGCTCCGTACGTTAATGGAGCGTTTCATAGTGTTTGAACTTGGACTCGAATATAAAGAAATGCGGTCAAGGAGTTCAGTGAAGCTGGCAATATATTCAATTAGGCTATTCGAACTTCCTGGATCAATATTCTTGAGCTAAACGTTGTTAAAACACAAACGACACCTATTTACAATCACAGTAACCTACACTATGAGCTAATTCTCCTCAAAACGAGCTTTATAATATAAATGTATCTCTAAACAGCCGATTCAGAGACAAGTCCAAATAAGGGACCGTCTGCAAAGTGCAAATCCCTAAACCCTTCTGCACATTTTATATTATTAAACATATTCTATAGCTTTACTATGACACACTGTAGCTACTATCGCCAAATTTAGTTCACACATCACTGCTATTCTGCTGGTTATACTACAATACTTAGTTTGATTTTAAAAAAAATCATATAATTGTTATGATTTTTTATTATGAAATAAAATCAATAACTTCACACTGTTATACGCCATTGAAATTCAGTAAGCAAATATAATGCATAAGCTATGATTGCAACTATTATGTTAGCTGCGCACAGTAGCAATATAATTTGTGTAAATACTAGGCCTACTTATTTTTTTATGTGCAATTACTTCCCATACTAGTTTTCCTGTAGCTCAAACTGTAGAGCACTTGCAATGCCAAGGTCACATGACCTTTGATTCCCAGGGAAAAGCAAGAACTCATAAGAATGTAAATGTGTACCTTTGGATATTAGTGTAAATGCATAATAACTGTAAATGTAACTGTTGTATAACCAATATTAGAGCAGTGATGTGTGAACTAAATTTAGTGTGTTACAGTGAAGTTTTGAATATTTTTCATAATAAAAAATGTGCAAAAGCAGTGTAGTATGACCAGTGGGCCACCATTGATGTGTAAGCTGAATTGAGTGGTTTTTTTTTTAATATGAGTTGATGCTGTAGTCGTTTTTTTGGGCAATATTGCACTTTGCAGATGTACCTCTAGCACTTGACTTGTCTCTCAGCCGCATGCACATAAAGATCAATTTAGCCTATATTATAAAGCTCGTTTTGAGGAGAATTGGGTTGTAGCTCGTTGTCTAGGTTACTCAGTAACCGTTACTGTGATTGTAAATAGGTGTCATTTGTGTTTTAACAACGTTTAGCTCAAGAATATTGATCCAGGAAGTTCGAATAGCCTAATTGAATATATTGCCAGCTTCACTGAACTCCTTGACCGCATTTCTTTATATTCGAGTCCAAGTTCAAACACTATGAAACGCTCTATTAACGTACGGAGCTCTGAAGCACTGCCAGCGGGACATTAAACAGGAAGTGTCTGTCCGAGCTCACAACAGGTTTTGCGTGCGAACGCAAATATCTTTGCGAGGGAACGCAAAACTTTTGCGTGGGAACGCAAATAACTTTGCGAGGGAACGCAAAACTTTTGCGTGGGAACGCAAATAACTTTGCGAGGGAACGCAAAAGTTTTGCGAGGGAACGCAAAGTTTCTCGGGGGAACGCAAAAGTTTTGCGAGGGAACGCAAAAGATTAAAAAAAAAAAAAAAAATTCTCCCATCCTAAATTTTTTTCCACCACCACATCCCTTTAGGGGCTCCGTAGGAATCTCTTTCTACTAAACACTCGTGGTAATTTTGTCTCATAAAGAGACAAACTTAAGTAACATTCTTAAATTGCAAAGATGAAAACTGATCTCATAGGAATAGGTTAATAATAACCTTTTTCTGCTTATATCTCCTTTGTCCCATCAGCAATTAATCGAACATAAACACACTTTATGAGTTCATTTTGTTAGTCTCTGGACAGCAGCAGTTTCAACAAAAATCTGATTCACAAATGATGTCCCTCTGTGTTTTTTGTTTTTTACTAAATGGACTTTGAACAGATTTATAATATAAAATGTAACCATAAGATACAGAGAGGAGGTAATGTCAAATGTATTATACATTTCCTGACAATCAAGACTTATCAAATAACAAAATAATTCAAGATTAAATTATGGAATAAACAAAGAACCATCAACTAGCAAATTATTACTTTTTTTATTCACACACTCATATTCCCATCTGAGACTGAAAGTCAAAGGCATCTTATCTACACAGCCATACACTCACCTAAAGGATTATTAAGAACACCATACTAATACTGTGTTTGACCCCCTTTCACCTTCAGAACTGCCTTAATTCTACGTGGCATTGATTCAACAAGGTGCTGAAAGCATTCTTTAGAAATGTTGGCCCATATTGATAGGATAGCATCTTGCAGTTGATGGAGATTTGTGGGAAGCACATCCAGGGCACGAAGCTCTCGTTCCACCACATCCCAAAGATGCTCTATTGGGTTGAGATCTGGTGACTGTGGGGGCCATTTTAGTACAGTGAACTCATTGTCATGTTCAAGAAACCAATTTGAAATGATTCGAGCTTTGTGACATGGTGCTAGCTGGAAGTAGCCATCAGAGGATGGGTACATGGTGGCCATAAAGGGATGGACATGGTCAGAAACAATGCTCAGGTAGGCCGTGGCATTTAAACGATGCCTAATTGGCACTAAGGAGCCTAAAGTGTGCCAGGAAAACATCACCCACACCATTACACCACCACCACCAGCCTGCACAGTGGTAACAAGGCATGATGGATCCATGTTCTCATTCTGTTTACGCCAAATTCTGACTCTACCATCTGAATGTCTCAACAGAAATCGAGACTCATCAGACCAGGCAACATTTTTCCAGTTTCAACTGTCCATTTTGGTGAGCTCTTGCAAATTGTGCTCTTTTTCCTATTTCCCAGATAGCACAGTCTCTTTGATGTCATATTTACATCGGAAGACGTATTTTTAAGAGTGTTGCTCACTGCAACGTCTATAGGACGTTCTGTCAATGTCAAATAGACGTTATAAGATGTCAGTTTAACATGCATTCTAAATCTTTACATCTTTAAGACTCTTCTAAACGTCTATTTGACATCTGACAGAACGTCCTATAGACGTCTTGCAGATGAGCAAACACCTTAAAATACGTCTTCCAGATGTAATAAATACCAAAGAAACTTGTGCTATCTGGGTTGTAGTGGAATGAGTGGTACCGTGGGGTCTTCTGCTGTTATAGCCCATCCGCCTCAAGGTTGTGCGTGTTGTGGCTTCACAAATGCTTTGCTGCATACCTGGGTTGTAACGAGTGGTTATTTCAGTCAAAGTTGCTCTTCTATCAGCTTGAATCAGTCGGCCCATTCTCCTCTGACCTCTAGCATCAACAAGGCATTTTCGCCCACAGGACTGCCGCATACTTCATGTTTTTCCCTTTTCATATCATTCTTTGCAAACCCTAGAAATGGTTGTACGTGAAAATCCCAGTAACTGAGCAGATTGTGAAATACTCAGATCGGCCCGTCTGGCACCAACAACCATGCCACTCTCAAAATTGCTTAAATCACCTTTCTTTCCCATTCTGACATTCAGTTTGGAGTTCAGGAGATTGTCTTGACCAGGACCACACTCCTAAATGCATTGAAGCAACTGCCATGTGATTGGTTGATTAGATAATTGCATTAATGATAAATTGAACAGGTGTTCCTAATAATCCTTTAGGTGAGTGTATATAGGCTATTGTCTTAAAGGGCCTATATGCAACTTTTTCCCCAAAATAAACAACTTTGGCCTTAGCAATAGCCTTTTTATTTTACCATTTATGACTCAAACATCTCCTGTTGAGCATACTGACACCTTGTCCGCTCACAGTGGGTGCACCTATAAGCCTGTATCCTATTTTTCCTATTTTCTGTCGGGTCGGATTTTTCCCACGCTGTCTGCGGATGTGACGTCAAGCGCGTTCATGTTAAACCTTTCAGATCTCTCTGCCACCACAGCTAGGCAGCAAGTAGCCTACACTCGCAAACTTATCTCAAACCATATATGTATTTGACTGTTCTTACCTCTGTAAACATAATGTTGACCTCCTTGCAGGCAGCAGATGACTTGTGAAGTGTGCACGCACGTACGAGCGCTGCGAGCAGTGTTGCCAGGTCCGTATGCCTGCACTGTTTCCGCGGGTTGTTTGTGTGTAGTGCACGGGTTGACGCGATTGTTTTACTCACTGGAACATGATTGTTATCGGGAAACACCCGGGAACGCTATTTGACTATTTTTGGCCGTCATTGGGTTAGTTTTGATGAGCAATTAGGCTGGTTTTGTTGTGCAGACCTGGCAACCCTGGCTGCGAGAGCGAGCAGAAAGGAAGAGCAGTTCTGTTTTTTGGCCACAGGTGTCAGTCGCGAGTTTAAATTTCCGAAAAACGCATATAGCCTCTTTAAATAAAAAAGTTGAAAATGTATTTGTTTGTTTGTTTTTACTGGCTTTTATGTACTTACCCAATAGGTTCATTGGAACTATAAGGCATACGTAAGTAACTGAGAAAAGTAACATCTTTCACACTTGGTTGTTGCAAGCAGTACGAGGCCGAGAGCCGTGAGAAAGGGGCAATGCTGGTGGCATGATTGATAATGAGCATCAGCTGCAAACCACACCATGTCTCACGGAGGAGTTTATCTATTAACAACTTTAATTATAAAATAAACAAACACAAAATTAAAGTAAAAAGGGGAAGCCCTTCACATAAAGACTGCTGCACACACATAAAAAAAACATAAAATAAATAGTCCAGGCCTGGTCCTCTCTCGTCCTTCACGGTTGTCTCTCCTCCTTCTATGAGGACCATAACCAGAGCCATAGAGAGAAAGAGATGCGACACTCCCATAGACCGCCATAGGAACTTTGGAATGCGGAAGCGTGTAGTGGAGCAGCCAGTAATTCCAAACACTGATAGTTGATCGCTGGTAAATTAATGAAATGACTGTATTTTTTTTTACTTTTACACACATTAGCCGACCTCTCGTGAATCTTGTCAGTAGTTATATTTTATGTAGCCAGTTTTAGTTCATGTTTATTGGAAGATAATAGGTTAATTGCAGCTAGGCCTTTACGTGACAGTGACCAACACTTCACTAACCTTAGCTAACTTACGGTAACCTGATGTGTATAATATATAATATCATTAATAATAATAATAATATATATATATATATATATATATATATATATAATATATATATATATATATATATATATATATATATATATATATATATATATATATATATATCAGTGGCGGGCCGTGCATTTCACACCTAGGCCTTCTGTCCTACCTGAATTAATAACTTTTAATAGTGTAGCAGCGCAAAAACTCTCTATAATTGTTGTTTTTATTTTGCACCGGCAGTTATAGGGTTAATGCGGTGAGTTCGGGAAAGGCCGGTAGAGAGAAACGAGCACGTGAGTTCGGCTGGTGCGTTTTGTGTTGTTCTTGCATCCCGAATCCGATTATAAATTCAGAAACGGAGCCTCCCTTATCTTGTCGTTCAAGGGTTACAATAGTCCCTATTCAGACGTTACAAAAGTATGAATGTTTGAAAAAAATTGAGTTTCGATCATAAATTTAAAATAAAAATTAGGAAGAAAATCATATTCACCACGGGGGGAAAAGCATACTCACCAAAACTACTGATTATTTTTTTACACAAAATCCATCCTTATTTCTTTCCTCAATAAGACTTCAGTTACTGTTGTACAGGTTATCTAACTGCGTTTCATTTCCAACAATGTGTCTGTCTGTCCCGTCATATTTCTAGCATAAGTTGTAGGCTAGCCTACTTCGCTTTAGTGTCTGCACGACAGAAGCAGTGGACACAGTCACCGCAAAACATGACGATGTGTACAGCTGCCCCATGCTCTCACACAGAGTTTTGAACGAAATCAATGAGATCAGCGGGACTTTTGCCTTCAAAATCATTCGTGGCATAACTTACATTAGTCAGTTCTGTTTTTTATCCGGAGAGATCGAGCCCCAGATAGCACAAGTCTATTTGATGTGATATTTACATCTGGAATACGTATTTTAAAGAGTGTTTGCTCATCTGCAAGACGTCTATTGGACGTTTCCTGTCAGATGTCAAATAGACGTTTAGAAGATGTCTTTAAGATGTAATGATTTAGAATGCATGTTAAACTGAGATCTTCTAAACGTCTATTTGACATCTGACAGGAAACGTCCAATAGACGTCTTGCAGATGAGCAAACACTCTAAAAAATACGTCTTCCAGATGTAAATATCACATCAAATAGACTTGTGCTATCTGGGGCAGTGTTCCGTGACGTTAAACTCAGGCTGAATAAGGGATTTTTCCGGTAGGTTTGAACTTGCTGGGGGTCGAGGAGGGAAAGAAACATTAATTTGTGGGTTGAAAAACTATTAAATCTACAGGAATATATTTTAGTTTACGCAGTTCGCTACAGATGCGGATACTACCAGTAATAGTACGCGCTCTGAGCATCCAATCAAAGAACGAGAAAATGCAGACGTTATTGAATGCCTGCTAGATGGCCCCGCTGCAGTCAAAGCGAAATCTGATTGGCTGATTAAATCTGACTGATTATCTGATTGGTTAAAGCAACAGTTTCATTGCCATTCATTTTAAGTTACAGACGCCCGCACTGTCGATTCTGAAGGCCTCCAGGCAGATTTATTTGACCCGGCAACGCATGATGGCTGAAATATGATTGGATAAAAGCTCTAACATAAAAACACACTACTGAAGCAGCGTAACCAAGAGAAAAGCTATGATGACATTATGAGAACGAACTATTGAGAATAATTTAATACTCATTCATGGAAAAAATAAATTAAAGTGCAAGTCAGTGATTCTGCTAAGTGTTTAGGCCAGCAGAGAAGGCCTTGCTGGCCCTGACGGCCCACCACTGATATATATATATACACTCACCGGCCACTTTATTATGTACACCTGTCCAACTGCTCGTTAACACTTAATTTCTAAGCAGCCAATCACATGGCGGCAACTCAGTCCATTTAGGCATGTAGACATGGTCAAGACAATCTCCTGCAGTTCAAACCGAGCATCAGTATGGGGAAGAAAGGTGATTTGAGTGACTTTGAACGTGGCATGATTGTTGGTGCCAGAAGGGCTGGTCTGAGTATTTCAGAAACTGCTAATCTACTGGGATTTTCACGCACAACCATCTCTAGGGTTTACAGAGAATGGTCCGAAAAAGAAAAAACATCCAGTGAGCGGCAGTTCTGTGGGCGGAAATGCCTTGTTGATGCCAGAGGTCAGAGGAGAATGGCCAGACTGGTTCGAGCTGTGGTGGAACGGGAGATTCGCATCATGGATGTGCAGCCGACAAATCTGCGGCAACTGTGTGATGCCATCATGTCAATATGGACCAAACTCCCTGAGGAATGCTTCCAGCACCTTGTTGAATCTATGCCACGAAGAATTGAGGCAGTTCTGAAGGCAAAAGGGGGTCCAACCAGTTACTAGCATGGGGTACCTAATAAAGTGGCCGGTGAGTGTGTATATATATATATATATATATATATATATATATATATATATATATATATATATATATATATATAATATATAAAAAACTCAATTAAAGCAAAAATTAATATATATAGTGAAATATATCATTATCGTGAAATAAAATAAAGATTTTGGTCATATAGCCCACCCCATTGCACTGACACTATCGGATAAGAACTGAACTGAGCTAGACGATGACATCACTGTTAACTGCAGAGCTGCTTTATAGCGAATGGAACTGATTTCAGAATTGATGGATTTACAGTTTTGTGAATCAACACTGAATTGACTTCAGATGAACAATGGCACTATTTTCTTTTTAGAGCTGCTTTACTGCAGAATTAAACTGTTTAAATAATTCAATATTTTTCGTTAACTGCTTTTTTTTTCAAATGTAAAACTGCTTTGAAACAATCTATAAAGGGTTATAAAAAGAAAAGTGACTTGACTTGTGCAATGGCCTGCTTGTGGACCAAATCTGGCAAACAGCATGTGGGCCACATGAGGAATTTGTAGGAAAGACGAGGGTTAGAATAAAATTCAACTGTAGCCCACATTAGAGTCAGTTCTATTTTTTACGTATGACATTGCTTATGGCTCATTTGTGGCCCAAATCTGGCAAACAGGAGTGGACCGCTCAAGTGCCATCATTCCATGTGGTATGTGGGCCAGAGCAAGGTATTACAGTAGATCTGGGCCAGAATTCGCTCTGTGCACGAGAAAAATGCTAACTTCCGGCTTGAGGGTGGACGTTGGGTACTTCGTTTCCGGTTGCCGTCTTGTTTACATCAGTGGACCGGCGTTAACTTAGTTTAATCGTTCGCAATGGACCTAAAACATAAAAAACTTACTGTGGCTGAGCTGGTTTAATGGTTAAAGCGTAAAGCCTTGTTTAACTCGACGGATCCGCATGAGCCCAAAGGTGCGCGCCGCAAAAATGACGTGATTGTAACAGCGTGCGCGCCTCCGTATCTCTTAGATTAGAACACCATTTACTACACACAATAGGCTTTTTTCTCTGATTTTGAAAACTCTTCGTGATCGACTTGTCGACCGCGATCGACGGGTTGGTGATTCCTGTAACGTTACTGTTTTCCGGTCAATGACAAGAGTACTAATCAGCTGTCTCACGAACGTAACCAGAACATGTATCCACACATAGCAAAGCCATAACACAGCGAGGGAGAAGAACTAAGTTACATGAAACAATCCAACTACATATTTTAAACAACTGACAAGGGAAAAGTCACTACTCACGGTGTCTATAGCCGCTTTCCGCCCGGAGGGACTTTTGCAGTGCCTAGAACCTTCCTATAACCATTTTTTTCACGTGTTCCGACCGGACTAAGTTCCTATAACTCTTTCAGTACCTAGTCTAGAGCGAGGACTTTTTTTAGTTCCCTTTCCCAACGTCGGATACCTTTACTCCCTTTATTACATGTGTATTCCCTGTATGACATACTGAGAGATGTAATATTTAAACCCCTTTCTCTCTCTTGCTCTGGGGAGCTGGAGAAAAATCACTAACCAGTCGATGAACATCATCGACTCTAATATTATATTATAATATCGACTGAAATCTTCGGTTAATGTCCAAGACATCTGGAGAAATATACATAATCTGTGTTGTCCATCAGGCTACCGGAAACTAGACACCCCATATCGGTTTCGCAGCCGGAAGTAGCATATGCTAACGTGCACATAGTCTATTAAAATTAACTGTTGCCCAGATGTGGGCCAGTTCTGCTTCATTTGTTTTGCTTATGGCTGACATGCGGCATTGCTATGGCTTGATTGCGGCCCAAATCTGGCAAACAGGAGCGGACCGCTTCAGTGCCATCATTCCACGCGGTATGTGGGCCAGAGCAAGGTATTACAGTAGATCTGGGCCGGATCTGGGCCAGAATTAAAATTAACTGTTGCCCAGATGTGGGCCAGTTCTGCTTCATTTGTTTTGCTTATGGCTGACATGCGGCATTGCTATGGCTTGATTGTGGCCCAAATCTGGGAAACAGGAGTGGCCCACTCAAGTGCCATCATTCCACGCGGTATGTGGGCCAGAGGAAGGTTTTAGATCTGGGCCGGATCTGGGCCAGAATTAAAATAACCTGTTGCCCAGATGTGGGCCAGTTCTGCTTCATTTGTTTTGCTTATGGCTGACATGCGGCATTGCTATGGCTCGATTGTGGCCCAAATCTGGCAAACAGGAGCGGAGCGCTTCAGTGCCATCATTCCACGCGGTATGTGGGCCAGGTGAAAATGTCAAGTGTGGGCCGGATCTGGGCCACAACAATTTTGCTATATATGAGAACTCGAATGCAATACAACTTTACACCACTAGATGTCTCTAATGCAACACAAAGGGGGGCAGAACAATTTTAAAGTGTAAAACATGTTAATTCCTCACTAATTACTCAAGCGTTACCATGTCATCCCGCAGGAACTACTAGTGATGTGGCCCATTATTTTAAAGTGTAAAACATGCTAACTCCTCACTAATTACTCAAGCGTTACCATGTCATCCCGCAGGAACTACTAGTGTGGCCCATTATTTTAAAGTGAAAAATTTAATAAACTTAAACTTAAACTTAATAAAACGTATAGTTTTTAAACACTTCACTATTATACTACTAGTGAATCACTAGTAGTTCCTGCGTGATGACAAGTTAACACTTGAGTAATTATTGAGTTAACATGTAAAATAATGGGGCACAGCCAACGTGATCTCATGAGAAAAAGTGTAGTTCTACCATACGTAGCCTACATTTATTTATGTTTTATACACACAGAAACATATAATACTGATGTATTTACAGCACTAAAACGTATAACATTTACGTATTGACAGCACAAAAACGTTATTTATTTACGTATGAGCAACTGTACCGACGTACAAATTTGTACGTATTGCTATTTAACTTATGCATATTAAAAGCGTGGCATTAATGTTTTGACTCTATTGCATTCAATTGTCTTATCAATTAAATGTTCAGTCTAAATGTTCGTGACTTCTGCTGCAAACTCGTTTCGGAGGATTAGCCTATAACGTTAAGCCTATATAAACAAGAATACACTTTAGCCCTTAAAAATACCTTCTTTAATCGTTTATTTACCGTGAGACACAAAAGGCGTTTTCTCCTATAGACCCATAATACACTAAAACACAACATAAATTCAAAAAAGACATCAATTTTATTAGCTTGATGTAATCCAAATCTTTATAATCCATACGTTGTTAGCAAGAAACAAATCCAAATTCAGCCCTTTATCCAGTGATCTTCATCTCCATTTCTCAGCAGAGACCGTAAACGTCAAATCCCCGCTGGTGGTGAATTCAAATCAAAGAACGTTCAAATTCAAAAATTGCACCCGAAGCGTTACGACATGTTTTACGGCAGTGATATCAGACGCTCATTGGCTCTCGCGTGCATCGTCACAGATTACAACATGCCGTGTTTAAATTGGTGTACTACATTTGAATCAGAGAAGCGTGCGCGCCTTCACAGAGCGAACAGCGAACCGAAACTTGATTAACATTTTCATGGATTAATAACTTAAATTCTGCTCTGTAACGTTACCTCATACAAAACTATACTGCCAGAGAGGACTGCGACACATCGTCATGTGAACGACTTTTGGTACGGTTTTGACATTTTCTCAATAAATACATTTTTGTGATAGCAACGTGTCTGTCTGTTGTTCTTCTTTATAATTGTAGCCTACGTAGTTTTAAGAAATTCTTAGGTTTAGGGGTAACTTTGGGGTAGGATTAGTGGTTCAAACTATGTTTTAATGCTATATTGTTAATAAAACTGCCATTTCCCTACCCAGATAGCAGAAGTCTCTTTGATGTTATATTTACATCTGGAAGATGTATTTTAAAGAGTGTTTGCTCATCTGCAAGACGTCTATAGGTCGTTTCTGTCAGATGTCAAATAGACGTTTAGAAGATGTTTTTAAGATGTAATGATTTAGAATGCATGTTAAACTGACATCTTATAAACGTCTATTTGACATCTGACAGAAACGTCCTGTAGACGTATTGCAGATGAGCAAACACTCTTTAAAACACGTCTTCCAGGTGTAAATATGACATCAAAGAGACTTGTGCTTTCTGGGTACACATATCTGTCCATTACGTTTTATCCTTTTAATATTGTCTATAAAACGGGCAAGTTGTGCTTAGGTGTGGGAGTAGGGTTAAGAGATCTTACATTTATATTCTATAAAATGGTAAAAGAGAAATTATACAGTTATCTTTATAATATGAAATATTCGTAAAAAGTTTACGTTTTTTATCTGTAAAATCGTAATAATATTACGTTTAAAACGTTGCAGATGCGTCCGTATTATACGTTTCAACATCGAAACGTACAAAAAAGTAGGTTTTCTATCTTTGAAAATTACGTATTAATACCTAACGTTACGTATTGACAATGAGACCAGGCTGCACTATCCTGCGGGATGACACAACGCAGTCTCATGAAAGTGCGTATCAATACCACGAATGTTATTTCTCGTGGTATTTATACGCCAAAATCAGTTTTGGCGTGCATATGCTACGCACTGAAAATCCCTTGGGTAGGATTAGGGGGAGGGGGGGATGGGGGTGCGTGCGTATTACACGCCATAAAGTGCGTATCATATGCACGCGAAAACTGCGTATCATACAGTGGTGGGCCGTCAGGGCCAGCAAGGCCTTCTCTGCTGGCCTAAACACTTACCAGAATCACTGACTTGCACTTTAATATATTTTTTCCATGAATGAGTATTAAATTATTCTCAATAGTTCGTTCTCATAATGTCATCATAGCTTTTCTCTTGGTTACGTGCTTCAGTAGTGTGTTTTTATGTTAGAGCTTTTATCCAATCATATTTCAGCCATCATGCGTTGCCGGGTCAAATAAATCTGCCTGGAGGCCTTCAGAATCGACAGTGCGGGCGTCTGTAACTTAAAATGAATGGCAATGAAACTGTTGCTTTAACCAATCAGATAATCAATCAGATTTAATCAGCCAATCAGATTTCGCTTTGACTGCAGCTGGGCCATCTAGCAGGCATTCAATAACGTCTGCATTTTCTCGTTCTTTGATTGGATGCTCAGAGCGCGTACTATTACTGGTAGTATCCGCATCTGTAGCGAACTGCGTAAACTAAAATATATTCCTGTAGATTTAATAGTTTTTCAACCCACAAATTAATGTTTCTTTCCCTCCTCGACCCGAATCAAACCTCCAGAAAAATCCCTTCAGCTGAGTTTAACGTCACGAACACTGCCCATGCACAAGTCATTGAGATATTACATCTGGAAGACTATTTTTTAGATGTTGCTCATCTGCAAGACGTCTATGACGTTCCTGCAGATGTCAAATAGACGTTTAAAGATCTCATTTAACATCATCTAAATCATTACATCTTAAAACTTTTAAACGTCTATTTGACATCTGACAGGAAACGTCCAATAGACGTCTTGCAGATGAGCAAACACTCTTTAAAATACGTATTCCAGATGTAAATATCACATCAAATAGACTTGTGCTATCTGGGGCTCGATCTCTCCGGATAAAAACAGAACTGACTAATGTAAGTTATGCCACGAATGATTTTGAAGGCAAAAGTCCCGCTGATCTCATTGATTTCGTTCAAAACTCTGTGTGAGAGCATGGGGCAGCTGTACACATCGTCATGTTTTGCGGTGACTGTGTCCACTGCTTCTGTCGTGCAGACACTAAAGCGAAGTAGGCTAGCCTACAACTTATGCTAGAAATATGACGGGACAGACAGACACATTGTTGGAAATGAAACGCAGTTAGATAACCTGTACAACAGTAACTGAAGTCTTATTGAGGAAAGAAATAAGGATGGATTTTGTGTAAAAAAATAATCAGTAGTTTTGGTGAGTATGCTTTTCCCCCCGTGGTGAATATGATTTTCTTCCTAATTTTTATTTTAAATTTATGATCGAAACTCAATTTTTTTCAAACATTCATACTTTTGTAACGTCTGAATAGGGACTATTGTAACCCTTGAACGACAAGATAAGGGAGGCTCCGTTTCTGAATTTATAATCGGATTCGGGACGCAAGAACAACACAAAACGCACCAGCCGAACTCACGCGCTCGTTTCTCTCTACCGGCCTTTCCCGAACTCACCGCATTAACCCTATAACTGCCGGTGCAAAATAAAAACAACAATTATAGAGAGTTTTTGCGCTGCTACACTATTAAAAGTTATTAATTCAGGTAGGACAGAAGGCCTAGGTGTGAAATGCACGGCCCGCCACTGGTATCATATATACGTCCAAACTGATTTTGGCGTATAAATGCCACGAGAAATAACATTCGTGGTATTCATACGCACTTTCATGAGATCGGGCTGGATGACATGGTAACGCTTGAGTAATTAGTGAGGAGTTAACATGTTTTACACTTTAAAATAATGGGCCACATCACTAGTAGTTCCTGCGGGATGACATGGTAACGCTTGAGTAATTAGTGAGGAGTTAACATGTTTTACACTTTAAAATAATGGGCCACATCACTAGTAGTTCTTGCGGGATGACATGGTAACGCTTGAGTAATTGTTGAGGAGTTAGCATGTTTTACACTTTAAAATAATGGGCCACATCACAGTAGTTCTTGCGGGATGACATGGTAACGCTTGAGTAATTAGTGAGGAGTTAGCATGTTGTTCACAAGTAATACAAGTTATTTAATTTTATATTTGACACATACTGTACAGGCATACATTTCTGTGAGGCACTAGTAATATTCAAACAAACATTGTAATCTGGAAGATGTGGTTTTGCGATTATCGCAACATAAATGCAGCCAATTTCTTCATTGAGGATGCAAATTGTTTTTGACAAGAGAACATCAATGTTTATATCCTAAAGAGAAGTCCTCCTCAGGAGGCTACTGTAACATAAAGGTAGGTCGTTGGAGTCTGAGACATTGAACTGACACTCAAAAGAGCTCCTAATAGTGAACTAATCAATCATGTCAGCATCACTTCCTAATTTTTTTAATTTTAAACAAATTATCATTATTAGTATTATCTATGTTTAAGTTTGAATTAAACAGAGAACTATACGTCCATCCTTTGGTAAGAGCAGTAGTCACAATCAAAGTAGTCACTGTAGCTAATGTATTTGGGGGGATATAATATTCATAAACTGGTTTCCACAAAGAACCCATTTGAGGCACAAGCTTCTGAAATGTTATGACCATGTTAAGAGTAAAAAAAAACCCCACAATTGTTCACTTTTTAGACATGTTACTTTTGTGATTAGTAATTAATTGGTTATTCTTTCTTAGTTCACAAGTAGTTCTCAATGAGGATATATGTCTTTAGTAGTAATCAAATACCTACCAAGGAACTACCTTTGTACTAAATTACCTATTACTTACTGCTTAGTTAATATTGCTCATTAAGTTTGGTGTTAATGCAGTACTACCTATTAATTCCTGCATAGCTACTTGTTAACTATGGACCATTATTCTAAAGTGTTACCCAATTATGTTCATCTTTTGTTCTCTGACACAGTCAAATCAATAATATTTCTGAATGTTAATTGTCATTCCCTGAGTGAGACAAAGGCACTTGATCTCAAGCTACAAATCAGACAAAAATGTAGGCTACCCATTTACAGTGATCCTGAAGAAATGAAAAACGCAGTTTACTCTCTCACACCTGTATATCTGCACTAGCTTGATTTCTGTGTCCAGTAGGCTATTGTAACTTTGAATTGTAATATTCTACTTCTGTCTTCTTAGGATAAATAATATAACATCTCAACAAAGTCCTGAAAGTATACCCTAACCAGAGTCTGTGTATCACCATGGTCCTCAAAGTATGACTTGACCAGAGTTTGTGTTTAATGTCCCCAAAATGAACATAACAAATACTGTCCCTAAAGTGAATGCAAAATGTCAGGTCTTTAAGGAAGACTTTTATTGATAAAATCAAGTGACAAGTGTGATGACAGCTTCTCCAGAAGTGCAGTCATGTCTTTCTTTTGTCTCTAGACCCTTCAGAAAGGAGTGTCCCTAAAGGTACACTGTAAAATGTAATAGCTTTCCTGACTCAAATTTACTTAGATAACTTTACTCAGTAATATAAAATGCATGCTTCTTACAAGGTTTTGTTGAGTTATAGTAAATTGGAGGGTGAAAATAACAACTTACTCAATTGTTTTGTTACGCTTACTTGAAACAAGCAAGTAGCAACAGGGGATGCAATGACGTTACTAAACCAGCGAAAGGGAAGCAGTGCATTAAATTGTGTCTAATGTGCAGAAAAAAAAACAAAGAAGAAGAAGCGGCTATGTCAGAGCATGCGCGATAGAATCTGTGTATTTCGGCGGCCAATTTTGCAGATGTGGAACTGGTCTGGAAAGACGTTAACAGACTGCTTACATTTATCTGGATCTTCATTTCCTTTTTGGAATAATAATAATAAGGTAAGTAATCAAGCATGCAACTTGTGTGTGGATAAATGATGGCAAAATGAGGCTTCCTGAACCACTGAGACCTCGCAGCCCATTGCTTCACCCAAAGGTTCATTACTCGAAGCTTCATTCAGTATTGCTCACTAGTGACACCTAGCTACTGTGCAAAGAAATAGCAGACAAATTGTTTAAAGGTGCTCTAAGCGATGTCACGCGTTTTTTAGGCCAAAACATTTTTTGTCACATACAGCAAACATTACCTCACTATCCGCAGACTGCCTGTCCCCTGAACATCACTGTAAAAAAACGCGGTCTCTGTGGACACCCCAGGCTCCACAAACGGCTACAAAAACAAACTCTAGCGACCCGCTCTACGAAACATAACAAACTGTTCCAGCCAATAACCGACAAGAATGGTTTGGGGGTGGGTTTGAGGGGTTAGTGCGCGGATGAGGAGGAGGGAGGGTCTAGCTAGCCTCCGTTTTGTTTGACAATAGTTCGAACGTCAACAAGAAGTGATGTCACCCAGGATCGCTTAGAGAACCTTTAATTCTGAAGCAATGACCTGAGCAGACTAATGATGTCCGTATACCCCCCCCCCCCCTGTTCTGTTTTATTTATTTATTTTCTTCTCACTGTTAATGTCTGTAACCTTTCATTTGCAATAATAAAAATACCTGAGCAGACATTTGTCCATTGCCTGGGTATAAAATAAAATATGTATATTTCTCTGTCTGAATTTACTTCTGCAGAGACAACTGTCTCTCTCTCTCTCTCTCTCTCTCTCTCTCTCTCTCTCTCTCTCTCTCTCTCTCTCTCTCTCTCTCTCTCTCTCTCTCTCTCTCTCTCCACACACACACACACACACACACACACACACACACACACACACACACACACACACACACACACACACACACACACCACACAGTTAATAAATTATTCATAAATAGTTTGGATAGTGACAGTATGAACAATAAAAGTTACACTGTTGAGTGCAGTGCTTATGGTGAGGGAGTGTAATAAAGTAAAGTGCAACAGAAAAGTGTGGGGTGGTAAAGGTTAAGAATTGTTTCTGGTGATTTTGTGCATTGAACTGTTGCTATTTTTGTGCAGTGTTGTGCTTATGGGACTGGGGACGTAGAGGAGCGAAGGAAGGATTACAAATTATTTTTATTGAGGAACAGAATTTTTTCAAGTGTGTTGGGGCTTAGACGATTCCTCTTTTTCGACAGAACCTCTCCAGCCTTGGAAAAGATCCTTTCACATGGAACAGAGGATGCTGGTGAACATAAAAATGCCAGGGCCAGCTGGTATAAATGAGGATACTGGTGTTTATGTTGAGCCCAATATACCAGTGGATCCTCAGATCTTGTGAGATTCACTTCAGATAAATATCGGTCCACTTCTACAGTAGCATCTGCTGTTGCACTTAAGCTCCTTCTACCGTGTTCAACCGTGCCATCCAGCAGATGCCAAAGGTCACCTAATAATAGAGGTACAAAGAAATAAAACTCCATTAACAATGGTTCACAGTACTAATCACTAATGTGAACATTCACACAACAAAGACATATAGTACTTACTGTTGTCTGTGGATTGGCCTGCTTCTGACGAGGCTGGCAGCTGAGTTGGGGGTGTATTGATGGAAGCAGAATGGAGACCAGAACTTCTGATTACTGTAGCGCATTCTGATTTCAATCTTGCAGTTTGCCTTGACTTAAGAATCCCAGTTTTTTTAATCTGGGATCCAATAACGTGGGTATGGTCATCACACTGATTGATTCTAATTGTACTGCTTGTTCCCTGACCCTCCGTACAAGGCTGTCACTCAGCTGCCTTGTTAGATTGGACTTCAGGCCTTCTAGCTTACTCGTTACAGCATGATTCAGCATCTTCATCAAAGGAATCACTTTGGAGGCAGAGACCCTTTTCTCTCCCGAAAGCTCTACTGTAGCCTGGCGGAAAGGGGCATGAACATGTAAAGCATCCTGCCTCATACTCCAGGGCCGTAGGAGGGGTGATGTCGGTCTTTAGAGAGGCCAGCGCTGCCCCCACTGGCTCTCTCAGCTGATAGAGACGTTCCAGCATGTTGTAAGTGCTGTTCCAGCGAGTGTCCACTTCAATTATCATTTTCAGAGCTGGTCTCCCCATCTGCTCCTGTACTTGGGCCAGTCTCTCTTTTGCTGTAGTGCTTGTTCGGAAATAGGTCACAAGTTTCCTACATTTGGTTCGAATGTCGTTGAAGCTACTGATGTCATCAAAAGATTTCCTCACAATTAGGTTTAGTGCATGTGCAATGCATACCGCATGCCTAACATTTAGTGATCGTACACATGCTATCATGTTGGCTGCAGCATCAGTTACCAGGCACTTAACTTTATCCTTTATGCCCCACTCCTCCATGAGCTTGACATGTCCAGTAGCCAAGTTCTCAGCAGTATGGCTCTTAGGGAAATGCTGTACACCTAGTAAAATAGTGCAGAGCTTGTCATTGTCTATAAAATGGCAAGTTACTGCTAGATAGGCATCCATGTTTAGCGATGTCCACATGTCAGAGGTAAGGCTTATAGCCTGAACGTTCTGCAACTGCTCTCTGGACTTCTCCTTAGCCTCCTTGTACTTATGATCAACCATGACCTTCAAAGCCTGTGGATAGAAATAAATGCAATTACTCTTACTTTTAACTTCTTAAATAATGATGAACCACTTTATTAATCACATACCTTTCTAGTTGGGATCACATAAGGGGGATCCAACACATGCAGGAGCTCCCTAAATCCATCATCATCCACAATGGAAAAGGGTTGGGAGTCCTTGATGACCATGTTCACCAGGGCCTCATTCACCATTTCTTTTTTGGAACCTATAATAAAATAAAATGCAGGTGTATTGTAGGAGCCGAAAACATTACTTAAATAATGTTTTTTTTAATGATTATTATCAATTACTTTGACTACTGTGTGGATTGTTAGTAGTTTGTGCATGCTCGTGCAGTGCTCGATAATGTCTGAGCATAGAGGAGGTGTTATTGCTGTATGTCAGCTCCTTTAGGCACAGCAAGCATTTCACCTAGAAACATAAATGAATAGACATTAAATATAATACAGCCATATAGCCTACTGAGGATTATTATATCAAGACAGTAAAATAATAATACAAAATGTGTTTGTACCTTATTGTGAGCAACCATTTCAAAAAACTCCCAGACAGGGTAGGATTTCCTCTTTCTTGCTGGCTCCATTACAAGACAAAAGGAGGTCACAAAAAGCAAACAATTCCAAAAGGGCAATCCAAATCAAAAACCAGTCCAGTCCAAATCCAAAAATCCAAACCAATCCAAATAATCTTCTATATATATAATTAATATAACAATACTATAATATATCTATAATTAATACTAACAATATACTATAACTAATCTAACCTAATATATTGCACAATAACGACGATGACTCTCTAACTCTGACTCTCTGACTCACTGACACTACTACAACTGATTCTACTACTTCTGACAAAACCCACAAGGTGGCGCGAGTTTCGAACCCCCTTTATCCGGAAACGACACTCAGACCGAACCGATGACGTATCCACACAAACCGAGGCCTCGTTTGTCATCAGTCACGTGATTTTCACGTTAACAACGCAAGCCTCGAATCGCGGCTTCATCTGGCACGCCCATTTTTGCTCGACACAAGCTCCGACGCCTCGCTTTAAATGTCACATCACTAGCCTTCGGGTCTCTTCGGCGACGCATTCCATGCGGTCGTTGTTAGGTGATGCAAATATATATGTAGCGAACCTACATAATAATAATATACATAAAATGTATTTAAGGGGGCCGGAAGGCCAATTTAGCTCAAAGGGAATTATTCATCGATTTGCAATGAATCATTGACCGAATCACTATGGAACCGAGCAAATGACTCGTTTAGAGTTCATTTGAACGGGCCGTAATTTTAACCTTGGCAACAGATATTTATCCAATTTATAGTGAAACACTATGTATTAGCAAGGTAACTTTAGATCGGCAGTACAAGACATTAAATATGTAAGCACGACACAAGGCAGATATCTTTTCAAATATATGGACGACTTTATTAACTATTCTAAACACATAAAACTAAGGTCTAAACAATCACACACACAAATTCATACAAGGCGCAAAGGAAGAGAGAGAAAGAGTGAGTTTTCAGAGTGAGAGGCACTTGTAAGACATAAACCTGAACGAACCACCAAGCATTAATTTAAACCTTCGTTTCTTAGACAGGTTATTACATGTACATTAAAAAAGCACCAGGTCAGTTACAGTCTGGAGTACTTGCTTGTCTTTGCGTTGCTTAGGCCAGGGAATTCCCTATTTGAGGTGCTTCGTCAAAGGGGTTTCCCGGCTGCGTGGCTGGTTGTCTTTGGAGTGCCTGGCTGGAGTTTCTGAACCGCCGGTCACGTGATGTGTTGGCGGATGGATGAACAAGAGTCTTTACAGTTCGAAGTGCGTTGCAGGAGAGACGTGTAAACGAACTTTACAGCAAAACTTAACTTAGAACGAGACTTTTAACGAGAAAATAAAATAAAGGAAGAAATGAAAGTAAGAGATGAGATGGCTTGAATGAAGCTGTTTAAACTCCGATCTTGATGGGTTTGTCTGCTGGTCTAATTTAACTTGGTCTGGTCGATGTAAAAGCGTACGAACATGAACACTCTCTTGCTGTTTGATCATAGAGAGAGGCACAAACTTAATTTAACACAGAACCGACTCAAAACCGAACTGAACCGAACCGAAACTGAACTGCTCTCTGAACCGAACTGAACTGCCTTGTTCGGGTCTTTAACTTAAAGTTAGTCCAACCTCTTTTGGAGAATTCTGGCCAATTGGACAAGGGCATCCTCTTAGGAGGTGGACCTCGTTTCTTCTTATTGTAAATCAGGCGGTATCTATGATCTGCTTGCTCTCCAACACTAAGCAGAGAGAACAAGAGATCACAGTTTAACATTATAGATTATTATAATCATACAAAGCATTTTACACAGATTTCACTCAAGCCATCTTAAGAATTAAGAATATATGATCTTACTGATATCAAACAAGACACACTTTCATTCATCCATCTAAAGTAACAACATTTGCATGACTTGTATGCTATCTAGTATAATAGACACATACATAGCTACAATATAGGATTAGGTAGTGGAACAATGTTTGATTATAAGTTCGTCAAGAATTGTTCTGGGATGAGTTTATGCATTTTTATATGAGAAGTCTCTTGACTCTGTGGGTTTTAAGAGGTCTCAACAATGAGGTCATTCAAAAGTCTTCAAGCAGAGGGAAGTCTGTTTTACATCTCGTGGTCCTGGGATCAAACACCTCGGTCGTTATCTTAGTGGGTCCATCTCTGAACCAATCGGTGTTTTCCAAACTATCTAACGTTGTCAACATTCATCCAGTTGAGCACATCACTTTGGGGCCAGCAGAGTCATAAAGTCCTTTCTGAGGGGGTCTATTGTTGACTTAGCTGGAGCCGGGATCTTTTATGGCTGAATTAGTGATTGAGTTCCGTTTGGATGAATCAAATGGAAGATTCAGTTGTGTTTGGTTCACCCTCAAACTCTACATATTTCCCCCCTTCGATCGATGATGGGTTGAAAAGAAGACATCATTGAACGCTGGAGAGACAGAAGAAGCAAACACACACAGCAAACAACAAGGCAACGCCTCCATGACTGGTCACTTTACTGGTGCAGGGCATTAGATTATCTAGGCCTAAAACAGGTTCACTCTCTCAATATAGTCAATCATGTGGAAAAAGTTTAGTTCGATTTTAGGACCGTTATTCTAGTTTGTTTTAAAACGGTGATTGATCAACTTTGTGACTAAATTTGATTTGTTTGTTTTATTCTCTTCTAAATTGTTCTAGGTTTAGACCAATTTACCTTTCAAATTTTGATTCGAATGATGCAGAGAGTTCTCTAGGCTAACATTCGTTTTAAGGTGGCTTGCAAACATCAGGCGTGGTGCGTCAATCCTTATATGGTAACCTTGACCCTTATGGGGTAACAGGGATTTTACCTAATAAAAGAAGAAGAAAGGGAAGAGGTAAAACAAAACAAAGCAGTTGAGTGACTCCTGTATGGCTACTGTTGTGCAGTGTCAGGTGTCACCATGTAATGAGAGGGTTATACTTGTTGGGTGCATTGCTACATGTTTCCTATGGAAAGGATAGCTAAGTCAGTGTTGCGATTTCAGTGTCTACCTGTGGGAAGAACATGTTTGTTGGATGTTTTCATGGTAGCTGTGTTTAACTTGTGTATGTTAGTGGTACAGTGTAGTGTAGTGCATGTACTGCATGTATACTGTATGTATGTCAGATCTGTCTCAGTCTGTTTTGCTCCCCCCTTTTGCTTGATGGTTAAGCTTTGATGGGCTTGTTGCATCTTTGCCTTGGAAAGGGATCTTCTGTGATCTGCTGGGGGTCAGTCCAGTAAGGCAGGAAGTTCTCTGGCAGACATTGGGAGATGGTTTGGCATGGATGCGTGAAGCTGTAGTGCAAAACGTGGTCTCCTTTGTTGCATTCCTCTTGTGATGCCTTCTGGTTGTGACAGACTTTCTGACCTTCTGGGCTTACTGTCGTTGCTGTAGCACACACATCGTTCTTGAGTTTGGAGCTTGTGGTGTGATGGGTAACCAGGATGGTGTTTTCTGGTACCTCGGGGTGTTTGTCAGTGGTTGACTGTGAGAGACCACTTTGTTCGGGGTTGTTGTGGAACAGGTGGTCGTCGCAGGAAGGTGTACAAGGTGATCACTGGTCTTCTGTGTTCAGCTTGTCTTTGATGAGCAGTTGCCTCAGTAGTTGCTCCATGTCTTCTGAGGGGAGACTGTCGTGTTCTTGGGCACACTCAGTGTGGTGTTTGGCTGAGTGGTGCGGAGGTGGGTGTCGTTGTCGCTTACCCACATAGAATGCTTTTGGATGCACTCGTTGATTCCATTTGTTTCCTTCTGGTGGGTCCCATGACTTTTCCATGTGGTTGGAGTGGTAGAAGTCATCGGCATGGGAGTCACGTTCTCTGTGCTCCTTACGAAGGACTGTGGTGTTGTCATGCCACTGGGTGTCTTCCAGTGCAAGGCTTGTGTCTTGGCTGATGGAGTTTGACACTGTGGATGTTTTCAAACCTTTCTTTGAGGCCATCTTTTGTTTGATGTAGGCCTTGTGTGTCAGGTCACGTAGCTGTTGAATTGTCATTGTGCCTGGGCAGGCCATGATGCCAAGATGATGACTCAAACCAGGGTGCAGGTTTCTCAGGAAGAGGGTTTTGAAGTTCACATCCTCTTCAAGTTCAGGTTTGTTATGTCCACCTAAGTAGGCTTGTCGAAAGCGGTGATAAAAGCTTTGGGGAGTCTCTTGTCGACATTGTTTGGTTTCCAAGGCGATTAACACACCGTGTTCTGACTCTGGACCTGTAAATTCTTTAATCAGTGTCTCACGTAGCAGCTGGTAGTTTGACATGACATTAGCAGGTTGTCGGTCTAGGAAGCTTCGTACCTCTGGACTGGATGTGGATCTGAGGAGGTAAAACCTGTCTCTGTCAGTCATATGGGGTCTCACCGCTAGGTGGAAGTCAATATCACGGAGGTAGGCCTGGATGTCGGGACCCTCTGTGGAGTTCGGGTTGAACTGAGTGATATTCTTAACCAGCTGGTTGAGGTCTTTAATGGTCATCCCGTGTGCAGCTTTGGAGTCTGCCTGGATGAGCTCTCTTCGTTTGTTGGCAGTGAACAGTTCTGTGGTGAAGGCCGGTGACGTTTTGGGCTGTGGCCATTCACCTATTTCACTGTATGCTGGTTCTGGGATGGAGGACTCTGTTCTGCTCAGCAGGGGTGATGCTGAGGGAGGTCTCTCCCTTCTTGGCTCTGGTTTCTGTTGGAAAATGTGCTGGAGTTCATCTCTGACCGCGTAGAGCTCGTCGTTGGCGGCGTCTCGCTGTTGGATCAGATGGTCCATTTCAACGCTGCACCTTTGCAGGTGGTCTTCCAGAGCAGTGATTTTAGAGTTCTTACTTTCAATGTCAGCTTTGGCTTTCTCTAGCTGATGTTCAACAGCCTGGAGTTGGTTCACCAGGTGTTTCTGGACAGTCTTTGACTCTTGTTTGTCACGTTCAGTGACTGCAAGGGCTTCTTGGAGCTTGTCAACTTGTGTCTTTGTTTCTTGCTCCGCTTCGCCGGACACTTTGAGTTTGTCTTGAGCTTTACCTTTGAGCTGGTCTTTGCAGTGTTGAGTGTGCATCAGCTCTCTCAGGAACTCGGTGGTCTTGGAGTCATCCTGGACTTTCACTTCCAGCTTGTCTATGCGGTTCTGGGCACGTGTCAGCTCCTCCTGTAGGTGGGTGACGTGCTGGTGGCTTAGGTTTAGCTGGGCTGTGAAGGCATTACTTAAGGAACAGGTTATCTTGGTTAGTTCCACGTGGTTGTGGTTCTGGCTTGAATCATGTGTCAGGAATCTTCTCAGAATTATGATTATTATTAAAAATAATAACAGTTCAATTGTCTTTGGTGTGAGGCAGTCTGTAATGCCTCTCAACCAGGCGTCCACGTCTTCCCGTTGGGCAGTGGGGTTTGTCGTCCACGACATGTTGGCACGCTTGGTGAAGAGACTGACACAGATCTGTGTGTATAAGCCTATATGTGGTTGAACGGCTAAGTGTCGTTTCAGTAATTGTACACCAATAGTGAAGTGTCGTGATGACTAAGTGTTGGTCTAAGTGTACACAGTGAGGCTAGTGATGCGAAGATCTCGTCACTCAACTGGGTAAATGAAAGAGAGAGAAAAAGGTTAAAACAAATCTCAATGGAAAGAAACTTTTTTTTTTTCAATGGGAGAAATATTTTTATAAATATTTTCTATCAATGAAAAGTTGGTTTCAACTCGTGGGGTGAGGACTTAGTCGCTCAACTGAGTAAGGGACAAAAGAGAGAAAAGTTAACAACCGATTTCAATGAGGGACAAAAAAAACAAAAAGAAAATTATTAACTAGGGGAAGTATTAATTTCTCATAAATGTTTTTTTTTATCAATGAAAATCTGTTTCCGGAAAGGTAAACAATATTATTGCGTATGTTTGCGAGGAAAAATATATACAATAATGATGTTGATACCTCTTCTCTGAGTTTGACAGGATTGACACCACACACCTTCAGTTCGACCGCTTACAGCAGGGATTACAGCAGGGATGCTTTGAAGGCGGAGTTTGCTCGGCACTTGTCTCTGTTACTTAATCTTGGATAAGATGTCAAAGTTTAAATTGCGTTACAAATGCAGGGAGAGTATGAAGAACACAAGAGGGTTTGATTAAAAATCAAATATCTAATAATCTGTTTGTTGGGACAGATTATATTTGTCTCTTTTAGAGTCGATTGGTGGTTCTTCCAGGTTTGTTCCTACAAATGTGAAGAATAAGATGGAATAAAGCAGGACAGAACAGGAAAGACGTGATGAGGAAGAAATGAAGCAAGGAGGTTGGATCCCGCTACCTTTACGTCTACCACGAGTATAGAATTGATAGTTGAGGAACAACTAAACACACAAATAAATTGAAGCGTCCCGAAAATTAATTAATCAGAACAAATATAGTGGTTAAGTTTATAACCAACAGGACGAAAGGATAAACGCAATGACAATAATGAGCAAATCTGAGTCTAACACTATTTTTATAATAGTAATAACAACTTTCAAATTTTAACTTTCAGAGTTCAAGACTTATTCACCTAAAGTGATTAGATCTCAACGAGAAATTTAGAAATTATGAAAATTATGAAATTAGAATTATTAAAAATAAATCTAGAAATCATTACAAATGACCTGTCTAGAAAAATAGAATTTCAATTTTATTTTAATATTTTCTTTTCTTCAAAATCAAATTCAAAATTGACAATTAATAATAGTAAACCAGTATTTTCTTTTTCAAGTAAAATGCAGGTAAAATAATTAATAATTGTACACAAATATTTCCTTTTCCAGTAAAATATAGGTAAAGTGTGAGAGGAAAAAGGAAACGAAGAAAAGAGGTCTAAAAGTCGAGGTGTTTAAATGGTTAAATCAATTTAACTTTGTTCAAACAGACACTGTAGTTAACTGCTGGGGTTAGTATTGATAACAGTAACTGATGCTAAAGGCTTTAGCACAGGCCTCAATGTGAACAACTGCTCAGGTTAGCTTAGCTTAGCTAGCGTTTGTTTACACCGAGGGTTGGGTCAAAGTTCACCCGGAAACGTTTGGCCAAGACTTCCGTGTCACGATCGTAACTATAGCGACCAAACGAACGCTAGTGGGCGAACCGGGAATTGCAGACAGTTGGAAAACAATTTGTTACAGTTCCATGCAATATGGGAGCATTTCAATGTCCACAGAACATGCATGTACAGTAACAATCGATCCTATTACGGGAAATGTCGGCGCATTTCACACTGTTCAAATAAGATACACCACTCGTAGCTGGGTTTACGACGTGGGGCTTCACTCAGTTTGTCAAGAGTGATATTAACTTTAAGCAAGCGACAGCTTTGCGTTAATATATGTAATTAGGACGACCTCGGCGGATCGTCTCTGTGCAAGTTTATCTAGGCACATAAAACAATAACTGTTGGTTCAGTTTCAATGGCAAGCTTTACTTGATAACGAATTTAAATAACCACTATTCAAATTACACTCGGACATGCGCAATGTTACACGAGAATTATTTGAACGGACACAAACAGATAAGATTAGTTAAGCCTCGCTGTTTATCACGGGGATCAGTGGAACACGCACTGAACCAGATAAATAAATATAAGGCTTATGACTAACTTAGATGAGGAACACGCTCATCGCTCTGTGAGGAGAATATTAGTCCTTATAACGTTAGGGTTATTTTAATTACTGCAGTTTGATTTCGTTCAGTTCTCTAACTGATATAAACACACACACACAACGTTACAGCTTTCCTGAAAGACTCTGGAACACGCAGAAATCGAAAAGCTCTAACGAGGTATTTCTGGAAATGAGGAACACGCTCAATTCTTACCTTATCGTAGTGCGAGGTTTCATATCTTATTTACTGCAGTTAACAAGAAAGCAAATAGGGCGGCAGACTAGACTTTTCAGCTTTCTCTGGAAGCTTCACTCACAGACAACAACAGCAGCAGCATTCATTCAAACGGGGCGCGCGCTGCGCGCGTCACACACAGACTCTCAGATCTTCGGATCTTGCATCCGAAACAAAATGAAAAGATAAATCTTGATAATATGCTTACACTTTAGATTGAACTGCCCGCATTCTCCACCAAATAATGTAGCGAACCTACATAATAATAATATACATAAAATGTATTTAAGGGGGCCGGAAGGCCAATTTAGCTCAAAGGGAATTATTCATCGATTTGCAATGAATCATTGACCGAATCACTATGGAACCGAGCAAATGACTCGTTTAGAGTTCATTTGAACGGGCCGTAATTTTAACCTTGGCAACAGATATTTATCCAATTTATAGTGAAACACTATGTATTAGCAAGGTAACTTTAGATCGGCAGTACAAGACATTAAATATGTAAGCACGACACAAGGCAGATATCTTTTCAAATATATGGACGACTTTATTAACTATTCTAAACACATAAAACTAAGGTCTAAACAATCACACACACACATTCATACAAGGCGCAAAGGAAGAGAGAGAAAGAGTGAGTTTTCAGAGTGAGAGGCACTTGTAAGACATAAACCTGAACGAACCACCAAGCATTAATTTAAACCTTCGTTTCTTAGACAGGTTATTACATGTACATTAAAAAAGCACCAGGTCAGTTACAGTCTGGAGTACTTGCTTGTCTTTGCGTTGCTTAGGCCAGGGAATTCCCTATTTGAGGTGCTTCGTCAAAGGGGTTTCCCGGCTGCGTGGCTGGTTGTCTTTGGAGTGCCTGGCTGGAGTTTCTGAACCGCCGGTCACGTGATGTGTTGGCGGATGGATGAACAAGAGTCTTTACAGTTCGAAGTGCGTTGCAGGAGAGACGTGTAAACGAACTTTACAGCAAAACTTAACTTAGAACGAGACTTTTAACGAGAAAATAAAATAAAGGAAGAAATGAAAGTAAGAGATGAGATGGCTTGAATGAAGCTGTTTAAACTCCGATCTTGATGGGTTTGTCTGCTGGTCTAATTTAACTTGGTCTGGTCGATGTAAAAGCGTACGAACATGAGCACTCTCTTGCTGTTTGATCATAGAGAGAGGCACAAACTTAATTTAACACAGAACCGACTCAAAACCGAACTGAACCGAACCGAAACTGAACTGCTCTCTGAACCGAACTGAACTGCCTTGTTCGGGTCTTTAACTTAAAGTTAGTCCAACCTCTTTTGGAGAATTCTGGCCAATTGGACAAGGGCATCCTCTTAGGAGGTGGACCTCGTTTCTTCTTATTGTAAATCAGGCGGTATCTATGATCTGCTTGCTCTCCAACACTAAGCAGAGAGAACAAGAGATCACAGTTTAACATTATAGATTATTATAATCATACAAAGCATTTTACACAGATTTCACTCAAGCCATCTTAAGAATTAAGAATATATGATCTTACTGATATCAAACAAGACACACTTTCATTCATCCATCTAAAGTAACAACATTTGCATGACTTGTATGCTATCTAGTATAATAGACACATACATAGCTACAATATAGGATTAGGTAGTGGAACAATGTTTGATTATAAGTTCGTCAAGAATTGTTCTGGATGAGTTTATGCATTTTTATATGAGAAGTCTCTTGACTCTGTGGGTTTTAAGAGGTCTCAACAATGAGGTCATTCAAAAGTCTTCAAGCAGAGGGAAGTCTGTTTTACATCTCGTGGTCCTGGGATCAAACACCTCGGTCGTTATCTTAGTGGGTCCATCTCTGAACCAATCGGTGTTTTCCAAACTATCTAACGTTGTCAACATTCATCCAGTTGAGCACATCACTTTGGGGCCAGCAGAGTCATAAAGTCCTTTCTGAGGGGGTCTATTGTTGACTTAGCTGGAGCCGGGATCTTTTATGGCTGAATTAGTGATTGAGTTCCGTTTGGATGAATCAAATGGAAGATTCAGTTGTGTTTGGTTCACCCTCAAACTCTACATATATATATATAAAAAAAAATATATATAATAAAAGTTTGTCCCTCGCCGTGTCCAGCCCCCCTGGGGCTGCTGGGCGTGAGCAGCCCCAGCCGTCGAGTTCATCATATTATGTGCAACCCTCTCAACCGAAGTCTTCTAAGTCAAAGCCGGATCTGAGGACCGTTCTTTGGCGAAGGAGACTTCGGCTCAAAAAATAAAAAGGTCCTGATGTTCATGCATCAGGCCTGTGAGGACAGCCCCGACTGAAGTAGAGCGGTGTACACCTCATTATACGGTGCCCGTTCCATTTCAGGGTCCTCACGAGACCGTTCTGCCAACCCTGTCACCCTTGGTGCTTCAGGGCGCAGCGGTCTCCAGCGAGTCGCGATGCTATGCTCCGGCACAGCATCGGTTTCGCGCCCTCTGAGGGGGGTTTTAGAGCAGCCAGTTCAGGTAGTTCCTGCCATTATGTTTCAGGCTCCAGGATTAGCTGTCTCGGTAACACCAGAGACCAGCCTCGAGGGGCTGGTTCCCTTAGTAAATTTTCTGGCAGCGGGAAAGCTTCTGCCGAATATTTCTCGTTGGGTCCTGCAGTTTGTAGAGAAAGGATACAGAATCCAGTTTGGTTCTCACCCTCCTCGTTACAACGGGGTGTTGCCCACAGTGGTGCATCCCGAGTTGGCTCTGGTAATGGAACAGGAGGTAAAGGCCCTGTTAGCAAAGGAAGCTTAGAACAGGTGTACTCACCCGACGAGAGTCGGGTTTTTACAGCCATTATTTCATTGTTCCAAAGAAGGATGGAGGGTTGCGTCCCCTTTTTTAGATCTTCATCTGTTAAGTCGGTCAGTCAGAAACTAAAAGTTCATGATGCTGACACTCAAACAGATCGTGACTCAAACCAGATCCGAGGACTGGTTTGTCACGATAGATCTGAAGGACGCTTACTTCCATATCTCCATCCTCCCTCAGCACAGGAAGTTCCTAAGGGTTTCTTTCGGGGGCAAAGAATTCCAATATCGGGTTCTTCCTTTCGGTCTAGCTTTATCACCCCGCACGTTCACGAAATGAGTGGATGCAGCTCTAGCCCCTCTCAGGCTTCAGGGCATACGTATTCTGAACTACATCTATGACTGGCTGATTCTAGCGGAATCGGAGCAGTTGGCGGTTCTGCACCGAGATGTCGTTCTCGCTCATATGCAGATGTTAGGGGTTGAGGCTCAATACCAAGAAGAGTGTGCTTTCTCCAGTATTGAGAACCACTTTCCTTGGTGTGGTACGGGATTCAGTGACGATGCGGGCCACTCTGTCGCCCGTTCGTGTAGCTGCTATCCTAACAGCCACAGAAGAGCTGAGGCTAGGCCAGTCACGCACTGTAAAACAGTTCAAGAGACTGTTGGGTCTTGTCGCAGCAGCGTCCAATGGAATTCCTTTTGGCATGCTGTACATGAGACCTTTACAGTGCTGGCTCAGGACCAGAGGGTTCTCCCCGAGGGGAAACCCACTTCGTATGATCAAGGTCACGCGGCGATGCCTTCGTGCCTTAGTTATATGGAGTAAACACTGGTTCTTAACCCAAAACCAGTCACGCATTGTAAAACAGTTCGAGAGACTGTTGGGTCTTGTGGCAGCAGCGTCCAACGGAATTCCTTTTGGCATGCTGCACATGAGACCTTTACAGTGCTGGCTCAGGACCAGAGGGTTCTCCCCGAGGGGAAACCCACTTCGTATATCAAGGTCACGCGGCGATGCCTTCGTGCCTTAGTTATATGGAGGAAGCACTGGTTCTTAACCCAGGGTCCGGTGTTGGGAGCTCTTTGCCATCGAGCTACTATCTCGACAGATGCTTCCCTCACCGGCTGGGGAGCGGTAATGGAAGGCCGCTCGGTTCAGGGTCTGTGGAAAAGTCATCATCTTTCGTGGCACATAAATTGCCTGGAGATGAAGGCTGTCTTCAATGCGTCGAGACATTTCCTTCCAGACCTAAGGGGCCATCATGTGCTTGTTCGAACAGACAACACATCGGTGGTCTCTTATCTGAACCGTCAGGGGGGTCTGCGGTCGCGTTCACTTTGCAAACTGGCGCACCAGATCCTCCTATGGTCTTTGGGGAAGGTACTCTCTCTGAGGGCAGTGTATATTCCTGGAGACCAGAATATAGGAGCAGACATCCTGTCGAGGCAGGAGCTGAGGCCAGGGGACCGGAGACTCCACCCCGAGGCGGTGGAGAAAATCTGGGAGGTTTTTGCTATGGTGCAGACGTGGCCGAGGCTACGTCTGTACGCCTTTCCCCCTGTTGCTCTGCTCCCAGGAGTTCTGGAGCGAGTCTGTCGGTATGGAATAAGCCTACTGCTGTAGCACCACGCTGGCCAAGTCGGGTCTGGTTTTCGGACCTGATCCATCTTCTAGACGGTCCTCCATTGGAGATCCCGATCATATTTCACCCTCGACCAAAGAGATTTGGAACCTGTGGGTTTGGCCTCTGAGGGGGCCCAACTCATTTAGAGTGGTCTCTCAACTGAGGTTGTTGAGACCGTTCTAGCTCCAGAGCTCCCGCTACGAGGAAACTATATTCACTATTTCGAGAGTTTTTTCACGTCTTGGTGTTACCAGCGTCAGTGGAATCCGGTTATCTGTTCAGCAACACAGTATTGGATTTCTGCTATAACGCTTTGTGTCAGGTCTATGTCCTTCCACGCTTAAGGTATATGTGGCGGCCTTTGCAGCTTTCCACGCCCTGGTGGATGGTACGTTTTGGGTCGAGGCCCCCTGATCACTCGTTTCCTTCGTGGCACCTTGAGGCTGAGGCCTGCAACTTGCACTAGGGTTCCGGCTTGGGACCTTACAATAGTTTAGGCCTATTTGGGGCTCTCTTGGAGCCCTTAGATTTGGTCTCAGAGAAGTTCCTTTCTTTTAAGACTTTCTGCTAGCTATTCGTCCCTATAGAGTCAGACCTTCAGGCCTTTCGGTCCCCAACTGCCTGAGCACACCTGGGGTGGCCAAGGCAATCTTACCCGAGACATAGATATGTTCCGAAGTTGCCTACCATTATTCCGAGGCCTATTGTGCTGCAGGTTTCTGTCCTCTCCCATTTTTCGGACCAGGAAAAATCTGACCTCTTGTGCCCAGTGTACCACTGGACACTTATGTGTACCGGACATCCTCATGGAGGAAGTCCGACCTATTACTGATTTACTCTGGATCATCTAAGAAAGGTCTTCCTGCTTCTAAACAGACGGTCAGTAAGTGGATAGTTGAGGCTATTTCACTTGCATACGAGTACTCGGACCAGCCTTGTCCTTTGGTGGTCCGAGCTCACTCGACTAGGAGTATGGCGGCTTCTAAAGCCTTACTGTATGGAGTTTCTCTTCAAGATGTCTGTGATGCGGCGGGCTTCCTTTCCGCTCACATTCATCAGATTTACAGTTTAGACCTGGATGCTGCCCCAGGTTCTCAGGTGCTTAGTGCTTAGTACAACAGACTGACTCTTGGAATTTTGGCGCTTTGGGTATTCTCGTTCCCACGGCGTCATCCGACGCATCGCGAGTTCCCTTTTTCGATAAAGGGAACGTCTCAGGTTACTATTGTAACCATAGTTCCCTGAGAAACAGGGAACGAGACGATGCGTCTCCCTGCCATACTTCCTGTGTCCCTGCGATCGGCTTGCTTCGGCAAATTTCTAAGCTAACTGCCGGTTTGCAGCGGAAGTGCTTTTATCATTTCCTGGTCATGACGTCACCCGCCCGTGACGCTCATTCTCTCTTTCCATTGGACTAGTTGACATAGATGCTTCAGACGCAATCACGCTGGAGGCGTTCCCACGGCGTCATCCGACGCATCGTCTCGTTCCCTGTTTCTCAGGGAACTATGGTTACAATAGTAACCTGAGACGTTCTCCTGTAAGGTTTTTATTCCATGTTTACACTTTTTTCCATTTATACATCAGCACTAAATCTAAATCTATGGTTGAAACAATATAGTTGCCCATGAATTGTTTTATTTGCATCATATGATTCATATATTTTTGTAAACAATAGTGTACTGCACTGTCATTATAAATTGAAAGTAGTGTTTTTCATTATATCCAGTTCATGAAGTTAAAATGGGAGTCATTTTAAAATATTGTGAATAAAATAGAATGTTTGCTTGGTTTAAATTTACATTATTTTCTAAGTTTAGTGGCTGATTTATTGGACAGTTTTGTTTCCCATCAGTTTTCTTCATATATTATACTTCCAACATTTAATCTAATAATCTGTTGTTGAAGCAGAGTTGCATTAAATGTTTTTTTGCATCAACTGATTCATTTATTTTTTTTACACCGTTGTATGGATCTTTCTATTGCTGTCATATTAAAACAACGTTTTTTGAATCATCCTTTAATTTACTTTGTTTCTGTTTCCATTAGGTGACAAAATTAATAAATAATTAAAAACCTTAAATTATGAAACTAAGGGTAACCTGCAACCTAGAAAAAATAACTTTTCATATTTACACACACAAAATTTTTTTTTTACAATTATGTCATTTTTATAGATTGTGACATCTATAAACCTAAAAGTTCTCTAACCAGAGGTCGAATGTTTTTGTAGAGTCTCAATGCCTCTGTGGCAGCTGCACTTGGCGGTAGATTATTTTCCTCCATAACAAGAATGCAGAGGTCATAGAAATCATGATCACAGGGTATGTCTGATTTCCACAGGCAGACATTTTCATGGATAATCGCATCCAATTTTTCAGCATCTACAGGATTCAAGTAGTCTTTTGATTGATAAAGTTCTGGTAAGTTGTACATGAGGAAGGGTTTTCCATGTTGTAAGTCACGACCATTGCTACGTCGGATTCGATGGTTATTGGTTATTCGATGGTAACAACCTAACAATTATATTCAGGCTGTGAAGAAACAAATAGAAAACGTACTCGGTTACTAACGTAACCTCGGTTCTCTCTAGAGAGGGAACGAGTACTGCGTAATATCTTACGCTATGGGGAAAACTCTTTTCCTCGAGATATTGAAGCCAAAAATTATCCTTAATTTTAGACATGCAAATCGCTTTGCAGCAGCAAGCAGACAAGGGCGAGACGGCTCGCGCGCCCATTGGCTGCCTTGCTGGAAAAGCTGCAGCCTATCGAGGTGAGGCACTGCGTGACGTAATGACGAATGAGGACGCTTCGCGCCCATTTCGTCATGTCCCGCCAGTAGAGGCGTGGTCTCGCCCTATAAATACCCCCTCGATAGCTGAATTTCCTCTGATTTTTCAACGCCGAAGCGAACCAGAGCGTATTACAAGCACGGCAAGATACGCAGTACCAGAGAGAACCGAGGTTACGTTAGTAACCGAGTACGTTCTCTTACGAGAGTATCTCTCGTACTGCGTAATATCTTACGCTATGGGGAACACCATGCAACACGCCGTGCGGACAGGGATCCAACACCAGAGTCCCGGGGCCAAGGCCGGGGCGCATCTAGTGCACAATCACCACAACTCACACAGAGTAGAGGAGGAGAGGCTAGAAGCATCACTCCCTCATAAAGGTCCCGTAGGGGTACAGACCCGTAGGGGTACACATAAGCCGCATGGCGGCCGATAAGCCCGAAGTTCAGACCGCCAGAAGCTTAGCTTGTAAGGCGGGCACCTCCAGGTTATAGTACTTGATAAATGTAGACGGCGAGGCCCAGCCCGCAGCCGTACAGATATCTTGCAGGGAGACCCCGCTATACCATGCCCACGACGAGGCCACGCCTCTCGTGGAGTGCGCCTTGACACCCAATGGGCACTGCAGGCCCTTGGAAGTGTAAGCCAGCGCTATGGCATCCACTATCCATCTGGATAGGCTCTGTTTTGAAGCGGCAAGTCCCTTAGAACGGCCGCCAAACAACACGAAAAGCTGCTCGGTCTGTCTGAAACCAGCCGAGCGGGACACATAAGCCCTTAACGCCCTGACAGGGCAAAGGAGACTCGCGTCCCTCTCCTCATCGAGAACCGGAAGGGCAGACAGGGAAATTACCTGGGCCCTAAACGGTGTATTGAGGGATTTCGGCACGTAGCCGTGCCTCGGTTTGAGTACGACCTTAGAGTCGTTAGGCCCAAACTCCAGACATGACGCGCTTACAGAAAGCGCCTGCAAGTCCCCTACACGCTTCACTGAAGCGAGAGCCAACAGAAACACCGTCTTAAGGGACAGGTGCTTCATGTCCGACAGCTGGATCGGCTCAAACGGGGCGCCTTTCATGGCCTCCAAGACCGTGGAAAGGTCCCAAGCCGGGACTGAAGGGGGCCTGGGAGGGTTTAACCTCCGGGCTCCTCGTAGGAAACGCACGACTAAGTCGTTTTTTTCCCAGTGACTGGCCAGACACCGGTTTAGCAAACGTTGCTATGGCCGCCACATAAACTTTGAGCGTGGATGGGGTCCTACCCTTATCCATCAGCTCCTGAAGGAAGGCAAGCACTTCCTTAACCCCGCAGTCCACAGGTGCAAGGCCACGGGCTCGACACCAAGTAGAGAACACCGACCATTTCGAGGCATAGAGCCGTCTGGTAGACGGAGCTCTAGCCTGCGCGATCGTGTTTAGCACTCCTTCCGGGAGGCTAGCGGGTACCCGTTGATGGCCCATGCGTGCAGGGACCACAGATCCGGGCGAGGATGCCAAATCGAGCCCTCTGCCTGAGAGAGGAGATCTCTCCTCAATGGTATAGGCCACGGTGCAGTGCTGGCCAGCCGCATCAGGACCGGAAACCAAACCTGGTTCGTCCAGAGCGGAGCTACAAGCAGCACTGGGCATCCATTTTCCCTGATCCGCTCCAGCACCTGAGGCAGGAGCGAGACGGGGGGAAAAGCATACAGGGGACCGCTGGGCCAAGTATGGGCCAGCGCGTCCCTGCTTTTCGAGAAGAATACTGGGCAGTGAGCGTTCTCGCGGGACGCGAACAGGTCCACCTGCACTCTGCCAAACGTCTCCCACAGCAGCTGGACCGTCTGCGGATGCAGCGACCATTCTCCTGTCGGGACGTTGTCTCTGGACAGCTTGTCTGGACCCGTATTCAGGTGCCCAGGCACATGCGCCGCTTTCAGAGAAAGGAGGTTGCGCTGGGCCCAGACCAAGAGGGGTTCCGCCAGCCTGCAAAGGCGCGTGGACCCGACGCCGCCCTGGCGATTTATGTACACCACCACTGACGTGTTGTCCGACCGGACCAAGACGTGGTGGCCCTTTATCAGGGGACGGAAACGCCGTAGCGCTTTGTCGACTGCTATCATTTCCAAGCAGTTTATGTGAAGGAGCTTCTCCCGCTCTGACCACAGGCCAGCCAGCGGTCTGCCCTCGAGCAGCGCTCCCCACCCCGTGGTGGAGGCGTCCGTAGACACCACTTTCACCCTTGAGGCGGTCCCCAGACTCACACCAGTCTGATACCAGCTGGTTACTTTCCAGGGTTCCAGGGCCGAAACGCACCATCGGTCGACCCTGAGGCAACACCGGCCCGTGGTCCAAGCCCGGGGCGGGACCCGTGGTTTCAGCCACCTCTGCAGTGGGCGCATGCGAAGCAGGCCCAGCTGGAGTACAGAGGATGCTGCGGCCATCAGGCCCAGCATTTTCTGAAACTGTCTGAGCGGGACTATAGAGCCGTGGCGGAAGGATTCTGCGACGCGCTGAATACTTAGTACGCGCTCCGGTGACAGGCGTGCCGTCATGGACAGCGAGTCTAACACTGTCCCCAGGAAAGAAATTCTCTGGCTGGGACACAGCGAGCTCTTTTCCCAGTTGACTGTCAGGCCCAGCTTCTCGAGGTGCTCGAGCAGTGTGGCCCTGTGTTCTATGAGCTCTGACCGAGATCGAGCTAGAATCAGCCAATCGTCCAAGTAGTTCATAACTCGCATGCCCTGAAGTCTCAGGGGTGCGAGAGCCGCGTCCATGCACTTCGTAAATGTACGGGGTGCCAAGGACAGGCCGAACGGCAGGACTGTGTATTGATATGCCTGGCCCTCGAACGCGAATCTCAAGAATCGCCTGTGATGGGACGCTATTTGTATTTGGAAATAGGCGTCTTTCAGATCTATTGACATAAACCAGTCCCCTTGGCGCACTTGCGCGAGGATTCCCCTGGTCGTAAGCATCCTGAACTGGCGTTTCACAAGCGCTTTGTTCAGCTGTCTCAGATCTAGAATGGGCCTGAAGCCCCCATCTTTTTTCGGTACCAGAAAATATCTGCTGTATAAGCCCCCTTCGCTCTGATCCTGAGAAAGGGGCTCTATGGCCCCCTTGCTCAGCAGTTTCGCTATCTCGGCTCGAAGTAGATGAGATACATCGCTTCTCACCGTAGTCTCGACGCGCGCCGTATAACGGCGGGGACGTCGTGCGAATTGTAGCGAGTAGCCTCTCTTTATAGTGTTCAGCACCCAGTCTGATACCCCGGGTAGCTTTGACCACGCTTCTGCGTGAATAGCTAGAGGTAAAATGCAGACCGGGCTCTGGCCGTGACGAGGCAACGGCTCGAGAGCCCCGGTACCCTGGGAACACAACGCCGTGTTCACGGCGTTCGAGGCGGGGGGCGCGCTGAACACAGCGGGCAGCCTGGCCGCGCTCAAATTCTCTATGGCGGGACGCACAGCGAGAGTGAGCAGGGCGAATCCCGTGGGATTCGGCGTGCTTGCGGGGGGATGTGGGCGCAAACTTACGGGCACATCTACTGCACTGTACACGCTTTCGGTCGGAGCCGATAGAACGTGTGTTGGTTTCGTTTTTACAGAAACCAAGGGACACGCGGCATGTAGCGTGAGCGGGCATTGTATGGGCGCATTCACTACATTGTGTGCACAATCGACCTGAGTCAGATTTATGTGTGCTAGCCTCGCACCGTGGCGGGCTGTGTCTGGGTGTGGGAATGGGCACTGGGGCGTGGGCATTCTTACAACACTCATAACACCATCGGCCGTGGCCGGTATACCAGAAAATACACTCTTTATTGGATTTATCTGGGTAGCCATGAAAACAGCTTTTGTGTGCAGGCAAGCGGGCTGAGACACCGGCTGCTTCACTGCTAAATACACTGGCACAGTCACATCGCGAGGAACTGAACGAGCGAATCGTTTCGGTGGGGAACCGGCCGCAGCGGGATCCGAACACCGTCGCTTCCCTAGAGTGGCTAGGAAAGCTTCGAGGCCTCGGGCTTGAGCTCAATCTTAGGCCGGGGCCCGCGCTGAGCGGGGCGGCGTCCAGCAGAGCGAGAGCGCGGTCTCTGATCCCGGGACTGGCGGCGCTGTGAAGCGGCGGCTGTGGGCGATGCAGGCCGAGGCTGCGAGCTGCGAGCAGACGGCTGCTTAGAGCGACCTGCAGCGGAGCTCGAGCGCTTCGGAAGGAAGTGCTTCATGGCCTGCGAAGTCTTCTGCACCTCAGAGTATCTGTCCGCGAAATCTTTGACGGCAGATCCGAAGAGGCCCGCAGGGGAAATGGGCGCGTCGAGGAATACAGAGCGCTCAGCTTCCGTCATCTCAGACAGCGTCAACCACAGATGTCTCTCAGCAACGGCGAGAGAGGCCATATCCGCCCCATGGCCTGAGCAGCGGCTTTAGCGGCGCGTAGAGCCAGGTCCGTAGCGCCTCGTAAATCCGCCACACTGACAGCGCCCGGCCCTTCCTCGTCCAATTTAAGGAGAAGGTCGGCCTGGTAGATCTGCAAGATCGCCATAGTATGCAGCGCTGAGACCGCCTGTCCAGCGGCTGTGTAAGCACGCCCGTGCAGTGATGACGTCACCCGGCAGGCTTTAGAGGGAAGCGTCGTCTGCGCGCGCCGTCCCGCAGAGGGCGGGCAGAGATGCGACGCGACCGCCGCCTCCACAGGAGGAATGGAGAGATATCCCTTATCTCCCGCGCCGACGACAGAGGAAAAAGCCGCAGAGGTGGAAGTGCGCATCCTGGCGGAGAAAGGGGCAGTCCATGACTTAGCGACTTCGTCGTGGAGCTCAGGAAGGAAGGGGGCGGCCCTAGACCTAGACGGGGCTTCGTCCTTCTTGAGAAAGCGCCCGTCGAGTCTGTTGCGCGGCGGCAAAGCAGGCGCCTCCCACTCGAGGCCGATGCACTCCACGGCCTGGGTGAGCAGACGCATCAGCTCAGCCTCAATGCCGGGTCTCTTTCCAGAGGGTTGGCTAGATATGTCAGCGGGGGGAGGTCCACAGAGCTCGCCCAATCCTCGCTATCAGAAGCCACAAGAGAGCATACCTCAGCGGGTTCGTCCAACTCGGGAGCGGAAGCGGCGGCAGACGGCGGGCGCTGTCCGTCCGGGAGCGACTCAAGTGAAGCCGGCGAAGCAGGCGGGCGAACCGGCGAGCTTTGGCGGGCTGGAGAAGGCTCGGGAGCGCGCTGGGCGCGACGCTTCTTGCGGCGCGGCAGAGAAGGCTGGGACGCGGGCTCAGAGAACGACGCCAGGCGAGTCCTCAGAGTCACCATGGGCAGAAGTTCGCAGTGCGGGCATCCACCATCCGCGAGCGCGATAGCCGCGTGCTCATGACCCAGGCAGGACACACAGATGACGTGACGGTCCTCATCACTGAGTTGGGAGCGGCACGAGCCACAGAAAGGCATCTTTAAAAAGACGCAGCTCTTTTAGAACAGAGAATAGGTGTTGCGTCACGTAAGCAAACACACACACACACTTAGCAGAGTAAAGGATATAGTACGCCGGAAAGCGCAGCAGGTACGGCGGTTGAAGGCGCTGGGCCAGCGACTTCAGAATGGCACGTCCCGCTGATAAGGCTACAGGTCAACGGCGCGGCTTCTCACTCTGGATCCAGCGATGCGTGAGCTTCGCGTGAAGAGTAGAAAAATCAGAGGAAATTCAGCTATCGAGGGGGTATTTATAGGGCGAGACCACGCCTCTACTGGCGGGACATGACGAAATGGGCGCGAAGCGTCCTCATTCGTCATTACGTCACGCAGTGCCTCACCTCGATAGGCTGCAGCTTTTCCAGCAAGGCAGCCAATGGGCGCGCGAGCCGTCTCGCCCTTGTCTGCTTGCTGCTGCAAAGCGTTTTGCATGTTTAAAATTAAGGATAATTTTTGGCTTCAATATCTCGAGGAAAAGAGTTTTCCCCATGGCTGTTATGGTATTTAGAGAACAGAGGACCAAAAAGCGAGTTTCACAATGATAACAGTCTTTAATGGAAATGAGGCACGAATCACTGAATTAAATAAGGAACATAAATCTTCTCAGGATTCTCAGGTAACAGTCCAAACAGAAATCTTCACTTGTAGAAATAGAACACAAACAGCAAGGCGTAGAAAATATAGTCACTGGGAAACTTGAAACGCGGCCACGCGTTTGGCGAGGCTGAGACCCCAGTGCAGACTGCCGAGAGAGAGACGAGACCCGTTGAGTGTACCGTAGACTGGATACAACGTCTGGCCAGGAACACAGCGTCTGAATTGGCAGGGCAGAGTTACGTGAGCGTGTAAGATAACGGATGAATCTACCAGCTCAAGGCGAAGCATCCACACGAACCACACAGGACAGGACAGGACAGGACAAGACGCGACTCTTGATGAGAGAGGTAAGAGCAATGTTATCTGCATGTATAGTTTGCAATAAACTGACAAAAACACAGAGAAAGAGAGAGTTAGAAATAGTAGGAAGCATTAGAGGAAAGGAGAGACAGGTGAGGGGAGATTAAGGTAAACGGGAACAGCTGAACCTGATGAGACAAAAGAGAAAGTGTAGAGAGTGAATGTAATGTGTGACCACAAGAGGGAGACAGAGAAGGGAGGAACCCGGATCATGACAGTACCCCCTTCTCAACGAGCGCCCCCTGGCGCTCCCGAGGAGGAGGACTGGCGAGAACGGAGGAACTCATCAATAAGCGAAGGGTCCAAGATGTCCCGAGAGGGTACCCAGCTTCTCTCCTCCGGCCCATACCCCTCCCAATCGACTAAGTACTGGTGACCACGACCCCGGCGGCGTGTGTCAAGGATGCGACGAACTCGGAAAACAGGAGAATCATCAATCTGAACAGGTGGACAAACAGGACGAGAGGGCGCGCGAACGATGGGTTTAATATGTGAAACATGGAAAACAGGATGGACCCGACGGAGATAGGGTGGAAGGCGAAGTTGTACCGCGACAGGATTAATGATCTTAATAATACGAAATGGCCCGATAAAACGGGACGCCAACTTACGGGACTCAGAATGTAAGGGCAAATTTGCGGTGGAAAGCCACACACGCTGGCCACGAACGTAGCGCGGACTCTTAACCCGACGCCTATTGGCGGTGATGCTCATGCGAGTGTTAGAGCGACGAAGTGCGGTTCTCACCCTCCTCCAAGTGCTTTTACAACGGTCAATATAGGCCTGAGCCGACGGTGAATTGGATACAGTCTCCTGAGACGAAAATAAAGGAGGCTGGTAACCGAGGCAACAGTGGAAAGGTGAAAGACCCGTAGCAGAGGATGGGAGGGAATTATGCGCATACTCTGCCCAGGCCAGTTGCTCAGACCATGACGTGGGACAACGATGAGCAAGGCTGCGGAGAATGCGGACAACAATCTGATTGGCGCGTTCGGCTTGCCCATTGGTTTGGGGATGAAAACCCGACGAGAGGCTGGCAGTAGCCCCAATGAGACGGCAAAATTCTTTCCAGAAGAAAGCGGAGAATTGCGGACCTCTATCAGAAACCACGTCGGTAGGTAACCCATGTACTTTGAAAACATGATCTACCATTATCTGGGCTGTCTCTTTGGCAGATGGGAGTTTAGCGAGTGGGATGAAACGTGCGGACTTTGAAAAGCGATCGACAACAGTTAAGATAACCGTATTGCCAGCCGACGGAGGAAGCCCGGTAATGAAATCAAGAGCTATATGAGACCAGGGTCGAGCTGGAACAGGGAGCGGTCGAAGCAAACCAGCTGGGGAGAATTGCTGGTCTTGGTTTGTGCGCAGGTAATACAAGAGGTGATAAAGCGACGTGTATCGCGTCCCATAGTGGGCCACCAGAAGCGCTGGCGGATAAAAACAAGAGAGCCCCGAACGCCGGGATGGGCTGACAATTTGGACGCATGTCCCCATTGGAGAACAGCGCGGCGAACGGACATGGGAACAAAAAGGAGATCCTTAGGACAGTTACGCGGCACGGAAACCTGAGATAGAGCGCGTTTGACTAACCTCTCGACCCCCACACGGCGGTACCCACGACACGACCGGGAGGAATAATAACCTCAGGGGTAACGGCAGCGGTGGGGGACTCAAAGAGGCGAGTAAAGGGCATCAGGTTTGACATTCTTAGAACCCGGGCGAAATGAGATGGAAAAGTCAAAACGCGTAAAAAACAGAGCCCAGCGGGCTTGACGGGCATTGAGTCTTTTAGCCGAACGGATGTATTCTAAATTTCGATGATCTGTCCAAAACGACGAAAGGAACGGAGAGCCCTCCAACCAGTGTCTCCATTCGCCCAGCGCCAAACGAACGGCGAGTAGTTCACGGTTGCCAACATCATAATTTCGTTCGGAGGGCGTGAGGCGATGAGAATAAAACGCGCAGGGATGTACCTTTCCGTCCGTGGAAGAGCGCTGAGAAAGGACGGCCCCGACCCCGACCTCCGAGGCATCGACCTCAACAATAAATGGTTCCGAGACGACGGGAGAGACTAAGATAGGAGCGGAGGTAAAGAGGGTCTTTAGCTGGACAAAAGCCGCGTGAGCAGCCTCTGACCATCTAAAGCGGGACTTAACAGACGTCAGCGCAGTGAGGGGCGCGGCTACTTGGCTAAAGCCTTGTATGAATCGACGGTAAAAATTAGCGAAACCAAGAAAGCGTTGAAGCGCGACCCGAGAGTCGGGAACGGGCCATTCAGTGACCGCACGGACCTTTGCAGGATCCATACTGATTCCCTCTGCCGAAATGACTGAGCCCAGAAACGTAAACTGACGCGACATGAAACGAACATTTCTCCGCCTTGACGAAGAGTCGATTCTCTAACAGACGCTGAAGGACTCGACGAACGTGCTGGACATGAACTTGAAGTGAGGGAGAGAAAATGAGAATGTCATCGAGATAGACAAATACAAATATATTTAGCATATCTCGTAAGACATCATTGATAAGGGCTTGGAACACGGCAGGAGCGTTGACCAGACCGAACGGTAGAACCCGGTATTCAAAGTGACCGAGGGGCGTATTAAAAGCTGTCTTCCACTCGTCACCCTCCTTTATACGAACAAGATGATAAGCGTTACGAAGATCAAGTTTGGTGAAAATCTTAGCTCCCTGTAGGATCTCAAAGGCTGACGACATTAAGGGCAAGGGATAACGGTTCTTGACCGTAATCTCGTTCAGCCCTCGATAATCGATACAGGGACGTAACGAACCGTCTTTCTTTTTGACAAAAAAGAAACCTGCTCCGGCGGGTGACGAGGAAGGAACAATAGTACCGGCATTAAGAGAATCGGACAGATAATTCTCTAGCGCCTTCCTCTCGGGAGTCGATAGAGAATATAATCTGCCGCGCGGGGGCGTGGCCCCTGGAAGGAGGTCGATACTACAATCGTACGGACGATGGGGGGGGAGAGAAGTGGCCCGGGCACGACTAAAGACCTCTCGCAGATCGTGATAACCCTCCAGAACTCCAGACAAATCACCGGGCTCCTCCTGAAAAACAGAGACAGAGGAAACAGGAGGAACAGCAGAGGTCAAACACTCAACATGACAAGACAATTTCCATGACAGAACGGATCCGTCGGACCAGTTGACGTGGGGATTATGTTGTACTAGCCACGGATGGCCAAGTACCACAGGAGAAAAGGGGGAACGAAAAATTAAAAAGGAAATTGTCTCTTTATGGTTACCCGAGACGGTAAGCGTCAGAGGGATAGTCTTCTGCTTTATCCTGGGAAGGAAGCTACCATCTAGGGCATAGAGAGGGGTAGAGTCTTTTAAGTCTATGAGAGGAATACCTTGTTTCTGAGCCCACACCTCATCGAGGAAATTCCCCTCCGCCCCTGAGTCGATCAGAACCTCGCAGGAGACAGATGAGACGGGCCACCGAAGAAGTCCCGGAAGGGTAGTACAAGACTTGGATGGAGAGTTCCTAGACATCACGCTCGCCAGTAACCCTCCACCTACTGACGAGCTCTGGCTTTTACCGGACAGTTAGTGACAAAGTGGGTGGCTGAAGCACAGTACATACACAGACGATTGGTAATGCGTCGTTCGCGCTCCTTAGAGGTAATACGGAGACCACCAAGCTGCATGGGTTCTGGGTCCGTGTCAGAAGCATGAGGAGAAGCGTTAGTGGAAGTAGGAACCAGGGCGGCTTGGGACCTACGTGCTCTGTGACGCAAGTCAAACCGCTTCTCGATCCGGATCGCCAAATCGATGAGATTGTCAAGTCGAGCCGGCACCTCACGCATGAAGATCTCGTCCTTGAGGTCAGGATTCAACGCCTCCAGAAAGCGCGCAACCAGAGCCGGCTCGTTCCACCCGCAGGATGTTGAAAGGGTGCGGAACTCAATGGAGAAGTCAGTGACAGAACGTCTCCCCTGGCGAAGAGACGAAAGAAGTCGTGAAGCCTCCTCGCCATGTGCTGACCGGTCGAAGACACGGATCATCTCCTGTTTGAAAAGCGTGAAGTCAAAGACGCAATCACCCTCTGCCTCCCAGTTGGCCGCTCCCCAGTCCCGGGCCCGTCCAGCGAGGAGAGAGATTACATAGGCGACCTTGGCTCGCTCCCGGGCGTAAGTGGCAGGCTGTAACGAGAAAACTACCTCGCATTGAGTGAGGAATGAGCGGCATTGAGTAGGCTCACCGGAATAGACAGGGGGGTTGTTGATACGTGGTTCAGAGACCTCACGGGTCTCAGAGGCGGGTGGCTCGTGGCGTACCAGATGAACCTGATGAGAGAGGTCCGCCATCTGATTAGCGAGAGAGTCGACAGCCTGGCGAGCGGTGGATATCTCCTGCTCGTGTCTGCCCAGCATGGCTCCCTGAAGTTCGACTGCCGCTTGAAAGGGTATGCTGCTCGCTTGGTCCATCTTGGTCAGTTTATTCTGTTATGGTATTTAGAGAACAGAGGACCAAAAAGCGAGTTTCACAATGATAACAGTCTTTAATGGAAATGAGGCACGAATCACTGAATTAAATAAGGAACATAAATCTTCTCAGGATTCTCAGGTAACAGTCCAAACAGAAATCTTCACTTGTAGAAATAGAACACAAACAGCAAGGCGTAGAAAATATAGTCACTGGGAAACTTGAAACGCGGCCACGCGTTTGGCGAGGCTGAGACCCCAGTGCAGACTGCCGAGAGAGAGACGAGACCCGTTGAGTGTACCGTAGACTGGATACAACGTCTGGCCAGGAACACAGCGTCTGAATTGGCAGGGCAGAGTTACGTGAGCGTGTAAGATAACGGATGAATCTACCAGCTCAAGGCGAAGCATCCACACGAACCACACAGGACAGGACAGGACAGGACAAGACGCGACTCTTGATGAGAGAGGTAAGAGCAATGTTATCTGCATGTATAGTTTGCAATAAACTGACAAAAACACAGAGAAAGAGAGAGTTAGAAATAGTAGGAAGCATTAGAGGAAAGGAGAGACAGGTGAGGGGAGATTAAGGTAAACGGGAACAGCTGAACCTGATGAGACAAAAGAGAAAGTGTAGAGAGTGAATGTAATGTGTGACCACAAGAGGGAGACAGAGAAGGGAGGAACCCGGATCATGACAATAGCGTAAGATATTACGCAGTACGAGAGATACTCTCGTAAGAGAACTTATCTTGGTATTTCCCCCCCGGATATAAGTCGTTATTTCAACACATCTAATTACTCGATAATGGTGAGGAGGAAGCTGGCATCAGCGATGGAGTTTTCCAGGACTGTATTACTGAATTCTGGGACACATTTCTTGCAACAAGAACTTGTGGAACAACTTACAAGATACCTACTCTGCATCACACTTACCAAGAAAGCGAGTGGGAAGCTGTTGCACGTATTTTTGCCATTGGATGGCTGCGCTTTGGTTACTTGCCAATTCAGTTAGCACCTCCTTTTCTAAAAGAAGCACTGTCCCTTCCTTCACCAGAAACCAGTCTTATGGAGGTGTTTTTCAATTACATAAGTCCAACAGAGAAGGATGTTTTAAGTGAAGCGCTCCAAGACTTCCAAAGTGACATGGATGAAGACTGACATGGATGAAGTACTCAGTGTTCTTAGCAGTCATAGCTGCACAGTGCTACCTGATGAAAACAATCTCCAGAAAATACTGGAAGAAATTGCACATAAAGAGATGGTGCAACAACCAGCCTACATAATAAATGCTGGAAACCCATTCTGTGATCTATTGGAGAAACCATGACTGCTGAAAATCTGGACAAGATAACTGAAAATCTCCAACCAAAGGCAAGAAATGTGGCAAAATCCATTAAGTTCCCACAATCAATGTCCCAGTCTGAAACCATCGTATCAAATAATCTCTTGCGATTCATTAGGGAGAGAGACCAGAAGGAGCTTGGTCTTTTTCTCAGATACTGCACAGGGTCTGATTTATTCTCTCTAATACAATTGAAGTAACATTTAAAGAAATGACTGAGTTTTCAAGGAGGCCCATTGCCCACACTTGTACACAGCACCTGGAACTGGCAAGCGACTACAGCACCTATGCAGAATTTAGGGCAGAGTTTTGCTCTGTGTTAAACAGTGGAGTGTGGGTAATGGATATGTCATAGACATATGAAGGTTAAAGTTGAAGTGCCTCCATAAAAGAAAAAAATGTCTATGAGTTGCTAAATTATCATTATAAACTCAAGGTAATGTGTTAATGTTTACATGTTATATGCCGTTCATTACGTTGAAATAGGAGTAATTTTAAAAGGTACTGAAAATGAAATTGAGTGGTGTTTGACAAATTGAGTGGGACAGTTTTATGTTCTCCTGTCAGGTTTTTATTCCATGTTTACACTTTTTCCCATTTATACATCAAAAATCTATGGTTGAAACAATATAGTTGTCACAGTCCTCGTCTGCACCAGTCTGTCTTTGTCTCTGCACTACACTACCCAGTATCCTCCTTGTCTCCACACCGGAACTCACTCCCTCACTTACCAGCCGGTTCAACGTTATCTTCATCAGTGTCACCTGTTTTCACCTTGTTATGTTTGATTCATGCTTGTATTTAGTTCCCTCAGTTCAGTCTGTCCTTTGTCGGTTCTCATCAATGTATGCTTATGTTGTTGTGAGTGTCACCTGCCTGTCTGTATCCTGAAATATTCACTCTAGTAAAGAAGTTTGTATTGGATCTTCTGCCTGCCTTGTCTTCCTCCAACACCTTATCGTTAGTGATGGCCAAATGAAGCATTTTGGAGCATTATTGCTTTCCGATACAATTGTGTCGAAAATGGTTCATTACTTGAAGCTTCATTCAGATAGAAATTGCAGCACCATCTCCTGGTGAAGTAAATGTAATGCAACAAAGTTGACAACCATAAAATGCAAGTAGGCTTATGTTAACGCCCCGTTTATGACGCGTTTACCGAGGCGATCAAAGTTGAAACAGTGTTAGTGCTGTGAAACTCTTTTATGTAGATGAATTTCATGTGTTCACCTTGATAATAAAACATTAAGCATGATGTGTGTGTGTGTGTGTGTGTGGTGTGTGTGTGTGTTGTGTGGTGTGTGTATGTTAATTATTTCTTTAGACAAGGACAGAAGATCAGACCAGCTTAAAAAAAGTTGGAAACCATCACAGAAATTCTAATGGTTTCTATTAAACTGGCTTTTACCATTTAAACCACTACAGAATTCTTTTTGTAGTGTGTTTGGCACATATTCCATTAGGATTTAATGCCCCCACCAATAGAACCCAACACATAATCAGTAGAGACCCACAGACACCACTATAATTTCCATTATAACCAATAAAATTCCCATGAAAACAATTAAATCCAATAGAATTTCTGTAATGGTGTCTATAGTTTTTTTTATCAGGGCAGTATCATGTGTGAAAGCTTTATCTTGTTTAGCTGTGGGAAGCATACCTCATTTAGCGCCTATTTTACCGCATTGTTATGTAAATTAGCTCGCGCACGCGCTTACATTATAAGTACGATTGTTCTCAGTTTAATGCACATCTCAATGATTGAAAATGACTTATTTTAAAACGTAATTCAAAGACTGAATGTCTAGTTTGGCGGTTAGTGTGCCCTGTGATTCTATAGTTTGCATTTATTTTAAACAGACAAATAATCGTCAATTAACTTATACTTAGCCTACACTTTAAAAGGTATGGTGACAATAAATTATATTTTAGCAACCATTTGAAGCCATATATTTCAGTTTCAGAGCTGCTAGACCTTTTGTCACCTCAGTAAGTACTTTTGACAATAAAACAAAAATATATTAATCAGAGTGTGGCTTATTTTGTTTACATTTTAAGTGTTTTTATGATAAAAATGCAATACCCCACCCATTGGTATCACTATGGTATTTGATACGGGGGCCCAGCAAGATGGTTTGTACCCAGGGCCCAAAATTTGGTGCTACGCCCCTGGCGCTAATGATCTGTGTTTTCGCGGGTGTTAGATTTTGACAATAAAGGGAAATATAGGCCTACATGTAAACTTCTGACTCTGGGGAGAACTGCAGCAGAAGAGGAGACAAGCTGGAGACAATGTCAATGCTCGATGATGCATTTGGAGCTCACCTTTCTTTAAAAAAAAACTGAGTGAGCAACTGCTTGCCCTCATTTGCCTTTTTTCTCTTTAATCTTCTTTTCTTTTCGTTTTTGAGCCCCTGATTTTCCTTTCTTAAGGAAAGACATGAATCTTCCCCTGTCTTCCTAGTATCACACGACTCACTCCAGCTCCTGTCTCATCAACTGATTCACCGCAGGTCCCAGCAGAAGCACCTAACCTGCGGGTCATACCATTTACATTGATTCGAGAGGGGTGGTGGGGCCCTGCACAGCATGAAAATAACTTTTTTTTATACCAAACCAGTGCCCAACTACAAGTTTAGTTTTGCATAGGATCTTTTTTATTTGTACATTAATGCTATACCAATGTTAGTGCATGTATATGTCTGTATAGAAAACAGACTTCTAAGGCCCCCCCCCCTGCCTCGGGCCCTGGGTACTCGGTACCCTTTTTCCCCCCAGTCCGACGCCCCTGTCAACTTGTCCAAATAAGTTGATGTCACACAGAAATCTTGTGTCTGATTTAGTTACTGATATTACTGATACTGTTCAGTAATAATCAATTGGTTTTACAGAGCTCAGAAGTCCCAAGCAGCTCTTGGTGTGAGCTAGAGGGTCTAAAGCGGGGTATGCGGTTCCTGATGGACCAAGACATGCAATAGTCTGCTCTGATAACAGACAGAAATCAGCAGGTAATGATGCTAGGAGAGATCTAAAGCTGAACAGTATTGACATGCACAGTATTACTCAAAATAAATTCTAAATTCTATAAAATCAATTTGTGTGTTCTTTGTTTTAGGTGGGCACGTGAGAAAATGTGTTCAGAAGGAACAAGGCATTTCTTTGACGTCTGGCATCTTGGGAAAAGTATGTATTGTGATGTTGGTAGTTCTATATAACAGACTTGTTTTTTGTAGTTAAGTTCACTTTCCTAATAAATATTTTGCTCTGCTCTGTTTGTCTGCTCTGGAACAGGTGTACAGAAAGCACTGGATGCTGCTGCAAAAGAGAGGGACTGTGAGGATCTGAAGCTGTGTGGAGGCCAGCCATTATCAACCATCTCTGCCGCAGCTTCAACCCCTACAGGAGATCCAGATGAGATGCAGGCAAAATGGCAGAGTATGATAAATCATGTACAGGACATACATGAACACAGCACTCCTGCATTTACCAGCTGCGCACATCCACCATTGAAAGGAGAGGCAAGAAACAAGGAGTGGCTTGAACCAGGTATAACATAGTAGCCTATGTTAAAAGATGTCAAATATTTTGAGGCTAAACTTTTTTCAGTGCTTGTTAAGTTTAGTTTGGTTTTATCAATACGCAACCCCATGTGTACTAATAATTACTTGTGTTATGAAATGCAACAGACTATATGACAGAATATGTTTTATTCAGGATCACCAACAGCCACTAAACTGGAGAGTGTAGCTGCCAGGAAAGCACTGGTAAAGGATATTCGACAATTATCGCCTCAGCATCAGACATTCTCCCTGGAGGTCTACCATTCCCTCATTCTGCACTTTGCTCTCAAACACACTGGCTTTTCTTTTCTTGGGATGTACAGCAGGCAGTATTATCACTTACGTATCGATACTAAAAAAATTAGGAATTTTTTTTAGTGCTGGGCAACGATTAATCGCATCCAAAATAAAAGTTTGTTTACATAATATGTGTGTGTACTGTGTATAATTATTTTTTATATATATATATATATAAATACACACATATGCATGTATATATTTAAGAAAATATGTTATTTATATATAAAATATTATATTTATATATAATATTAATTATGTATAAATATATATACAGTATATAGATGCAAATGTTTCTTAAATATATACATGCATATGTGTGTATTTATATATAAAAAATTATTATACACAGTACACACACATATTATGTAAACAAACTTTTATTTTGGATGCGATTAATCGTTGCCCAGTGCAAAAAAAAAAAAAAAAAAAAATCAGGATATTGCAATACTTTTGTAGCAGGTAAATGACGACAGAATGAATATGGCTAAAAACTAATGCAGTCTTGTATAGCAGACCAAAATGTTATTTATTGATAACAGCATTACATGTTTGCAAAAAAATAATTGCAAAGTTGAGTCATTGTCTTAGACCCATTTGAACTGAAAACATTAATGTCATGTATTTCTGTTGCATTTCACTGCATTGGGTAAGCTTTGGAGACCTAATGTTCTATCTACTTATCTCCTACAGACTTCTCTTGGCAGCCCTACATTTCAATAGTAATGGCAACAGAGATGTAGCTCGAACCAGTGAGGGTGAGGCACGCTACGCCGTTCGCTACCCGCAGTTTCGGAAAGGTGGCTGGGTAGTCCACCCCATCAAGGAGAAACCATCTTACGGTTAGTAGTTTCACTTAGTTTCTCAATATCTTTTTTTATGTGAATCAACCATGTTATTAAATGTGTTCTAAACATCTCTCCTCAAGGATACGCAACAAATCTTATGGTCTCTCTGGTAGAGGAATACTCCAAGTCACCACAGGCCCTACAAGAAATCCCCCCCCCCACCCCACCCCCACCACCAATTCCCTCCAGATGGTTCCCAAGGATGAGGCAGTCAGCCTCCATCTCGCACGACACTCGCGTTTTAACACGTAATAGACCTTTTTCACAACTTTCGTATTTGTGACCGGAAATACGCAATCGTCGTGGTAATCTACTTCCTCCGCATTCAAGGCAACAGGTAAACATAAATAAATGGCGCAAGCAACTAAGTGGACAAGCTAATGATGTGTCATTCTAGTTAACAGTTCAGTAACAGATAGCCTCGCTCTCTACTTACTTTGATATTTATGGACAAATTCCTCGTGGAAAAATTTGTACCCTTTATTTCGTTTTTTCTTTTTGGTGACAAAGTTTTTCTCCACGAGTCTTGTCACATCAGCAAATGTAATATTCTGCAAATCCGTTAATGAAGTTGTGTAGACTCTCTGATCCATTTTTTCTTGCACGGGTTTATGTTTTTCTGGTGTGTTGATGCTTGACAGGAGCTCCGCTTTCACAACGATTACGTATTTCCGGTTATTGTGAAAAAGGTCTATAAAAGATAACTTTGATCATTAATCGTCTTCCAAGTGGGGGCACTGGAAACCTTTGTATGTTTGTCCCTCCTCTGCAAACTGCCTCCTTATTGCTGACGCAACACATGAAGGTATGTTGCTAGCATGGTGACAATATACATGGATGCTTGAAAAACAACAAAGTCGACAGCAATATTGCTAAATATGATTTATTAAAGATACTGCAATGTGATAAACAAGGAGACAACGTTAACCACAATTAGCTATAGCCTGTGGTCACTCACCAAGACACCTGACCAATCCTCCACCGATTCTCCTCACACCACAACTCTATCTATGGCAATGGCCCATCGGAAGAGTTGACATGAACCCCTACTGCAACCTCTTCAATGTCTGACTCCATTACGAAGAGATGATTTACCGGCCGTTGCGTCACGTCCTATGGTCACGTCCGATCAGAGCGTTTTTGACAGCGGAAGTAATTTTACTCACAACTTCTTTTAAAAAACTTTTAAAAAACAAAATCTCTAAAAATCTCCCAACGCTCCACGTGAAACTGCGGTCTTCCGACCTTTTACTATCTTGTCGATTGATTTTGATTAATATGCGCGAGGGAGAGAGAGCAAGACAGCGCTCGTGTTGTTTGAAGACTTGAGTGTGCTCTCTCTCTCTCTCTCTCTCTCTCTCTCTCTCTCTCTCTCTCTCTCTCTCTCTCTCTCTCTCTCTCTCTCTTTAAGTGAAGTAGCAGAGTCTGGTATTACCAGGCTACTAGTCTACTTTAACCTGAAATACAGCATTAATTAAAAAATAATAAAAATTACATATATATAAAATTTTCTATTATATTCAATGGGAAAAAAAATTGATCATAAATATTCATTATTATAATAGAATTATCTCAAAACACCAAAGAAAAAATATTATTGAACAAAAATACATTTCATTGATTTTACTGCAGAAAATAATTGGATTTCAGGGGTCCGGTCACTTATGACCGTGAAAGTCCAATGTGTGACTGGTAAACGAAATACCTCAGAGGGTTTTAAGCTGCTCTGAACTTTTGCTTCCTGACCACTACCCCTCTCCACTGATTTGAGTGTAGACTTAACAAATAATGGACCTAGCATCACTGACCTCACCCGTTGGTTTGTGGACTACCATTTTGAGTTTGCATTTTGGCCGTAGCCATCTTGGTATTTGGAGCTTGCAGATATTCAGCCTTCTGAAGCGAATTATTCGGTGGAGTTTTACTGGCGGGTAAAGGCAGATCTGTAGGTACTGTTGCTGTTCCTTAGAATGTCGAGTCAATGCGTGAGAATTTTTATTTTGAATTGACTATTCCAATTATTCAGCATTTGTGTGTGCGCGCATGTCTTTATATTTATTCAGGTTAAGCCCAACAGACACAAAACGTTTTTGGCAACAACTGAAGATGAAATATAAAAATATATATCAAACAGGTATTGTTTTATTTCAAGCAATTGTGATGTTTAGCCTGCCCCATAGTATTGGAATTTTCAAAGTATACAGAGTAATTTCTTCTGCCATCTCAAAACAGCCCCTATTTAAGAGTCTTTGAAAGTAATGCCCTTATACATGCAAGTCTCCAATTTCATGCTTTATGGACAAATTCGACCTCCATTATTTTAAAAAAATATATATATATATACTGTCACCGGGTGAAGAATCACTTGACAAGGCAGGCTTTGTGAAAAGGCCCCGGAGGGTGGATTTATTTACAATTAAATAAAACTGGTGAAAGAAGGTAAGCCGGTGCGTGATGGCTGGTCCTTTAAGTGCTCTTCAGTGTTCAATTCCAACGAAAGTTGGTGTCCAAAACATGCTCCAAAACGGTGGGCTGTCAGTCACTCGCTGCTTTCTGGGGAGAATAGAGAGACAGGTTAGACCAGCGCTTTCATTCAGTCGAGACTAGCGTCTGTCTGTTTGCTAGGCATGTGCTGCTTATGTGGCTGTGGGCTGATTAGGAGCAGCTGTGACCGATCAGCCGGCGATGAGGATGTGCAGGTGTTTTGTGTTGGTTGCCAGGGCGACGCTGATTCCTCCGAGGACGCTCGTCACAATATATATATATATATATATAAATACATACATATGTATAATAAAATAACAGATAAATAAGGACTGTAAATATACACTGTATATCTACCTACCTACACTCACATAAACATTCACATAGACACAGATGCATATATACATGCATATACACACACACACACATTTACACTTTTTTTTCTTTTCCATCTATCTATATCATACCGAATAATAACCCATCCAAACTAGACTTAGTATATAAGCCCAGGAACACAAAATCCAAAATAAAAAAGGCTGAAGCCCGAAAAACAAGAGGGGGGTCCACCAACGCTAACAGAGGCTGAAGAGATGGTCCTCAGTCAGAACAGTGGGCGACCTATGGCTGGAGGCATCTCATCTGCTGACCCAACCAGCCCACAGAGCACACAGACCTATAGAACAGGTTAGCTAGTTCACATTCACATGATATGTACATTCATATTTTTGTTAGTATAGCTCACTGTCCCACCTATACTATCGTCATAAACACAACTCAGTACACTGATGTTCTGTAGCGGCACAAATCTTTGTAGTTGACTACCATTACTTTTTTTCACATTCTTAGTTGCACTGTTAATTATTTCCCTGTTAAATAACTGGAAATTACTGGCAGCAGGGTTACCATTATTTTCCCGTTATTTTAACAGTTAATTCATGTTAATGTTTTTTTACAGTGCACTCCCCGTAATGTTTTTCAACAGGAATTTACTGTGAATCACAGAAAAAACAGGAAACAACTGGCAGCAGTGTTACCATTATTTTCCTGTTAAATAACCATTTATTTTGTTTCCATTAAATATTGTTAATTATTTTTATCATAACGTGTGCCACCGATTGTTATATACATATTCTAGCTTAAGTTAATACAAGAATAGGCATAATCCATCAGATAACACTTAAGTGAAAGAAAACGAATAGTTCCGTGTTGAAATTTACTTTTTTTATTGTAATACAAACACTGAAAGGTACATACTTACAAATGTAGGCACACATGGATTAGACCAATCATAGAAATATACTGAATATCATGTTCATTGCTGACATCTGTGGTCGCTGGACGGAAAATAACAACTGCATCTGTCTTACATAGCAAAGACACTTGCGTTTGGCTTTGCGCTGCGTCGGTGCAAGATAGGGCCTTAAACCTCAACATTTAATGTTCCCTGAACTGCTAAAATTCAGCAAAAAAAAAAACTCAAACCAATATTGTTACAAATAGCCTCAGATTAATCACAAACAAATCTCATTTTCTCATGTTCATGGCTTAAAAAGTAGCAAATACATTTTAAACACAAATACATTGTTCATTGGTGGGGTGGTGATGGCATCAATGTGTCCCTGAGCATGACACTTAACCCCTAGTTGCTCCAGAGGCATGCGCCCTCTGACATATATAGCAATTGTAAGTCGCTTTGGATAAAAGCGTCAGCTAAATGAATAAATGTAAAATGTAAATGTTGTTCATTATAACAAAATAGTGAACCTCAACAATTAGTGTAACCTAAACCACTAAAATTCGACATGTATGAGTACATTCAAACCAATACTTAACACTTAATGGAACTCTTCATCAATAAAGAGCAATAAACAATAAAAACAGTCACTGCTTAGACCACTAACCATTTTCTCAAAGCACACAATGAGGATCCTTTGCAAAGTCTTGGGTCTGTATATGAGAGAAAGAGATAGAGAGATGAGTTCCATAATTTCACATTTTTAATCCAAAATTATGTCATATGGCTTGACCTAACAAAAGCTAATTTTAGAAATGGAGCACAAAACAGACAGAATAACATAAAATAATAGAAAGTGTGATGAGTACAATTCATTGAAAGAGCAAAAAAAATAATGGCAAAAGAGCATGGAAGAGGAGTTCAGCTTTCTAACTTTGAAAGGCAGTTAAGAATGAACATTAGAATGAATTCCCACAGTCTCCTAAATCATTGCTGTTTGAACATATGTGTAATGTATACATCTTACTCACCATTTTCAAATGAAATCCCACTGAATGTCCATGAGCTTGTGCAAGAGTCTGGCAACGTGTGAATTGACAGTTCTTCTTTCCCCCCCCTTTGCAGCATGTGTCCCTTTTTCTGGGTTTATACCCACAAAGCATCTGAAAAATTATACACTGGTTAAAAATCTAGTAATTCACACAGACTAACAGCACAACAAAGACAACAAATGTACATGAACTATCCTCAACATGCACCATCTTCTTGCCTCTGTGAATATTGTAACTTGCACTAAAACTTTCTAAATCAAAGTTAATTGTTAAATCCCATCACCAGACCTGTTGAAACCATGCTTGAGCCACAGCTAGGCCAGAAAAAATGCAGGTGTTAACAGATAATATCTTACCTCTGGATGAATTCAAGCGTGCAGGCTGCCTCCTCTTGGTACTGTAGGTTAAAGATGTAAAAACAGGGAAAAAAAAAGATGCCAGCCCTGTCACAAAGGTGGACTGATCCCTTCGCAAATGATTTGGCCCTCAAGGCTGAGCATCCAGCGCTGGAAAGCGGCTTCCCGTTTCTCCTGAAACAGAAATGTTTTAGCTGTAAAATTTCTGTTTTAGTTTTAATTTTGAATACAGTTTAGTTTGATACCATTGAAGTCACTACATACAACTGTCCCATCTAAAACCAACTTACCAAGAAGTATCAGACAAGGAGTTGCTGGTATATAGAGTGAACTCTCAAGGTCAGTTGCAGTGGCATATCCCTAGGACATAGAACAAATTAAACACAATATTAATGCCATAAGACTACCACTGAGTGAGATAGATAGATAGATAGATAGATAGATAGATAGATAGATAGATAGATAGATAGATAGATAGATAGATAGATAGATAGATAGGAAGAGATAGATCAAGAGAGGGAGTTCTGAGATATAAATCCTGGGATATCATCTTGAACAGCAGTGTGATCAGGGATGGTACGCTGCATCAGCATCTGTAATAAAAAAAAAAAACAAACAAGAAAACAAATGTAAACATTGATCTACAACTCAATGATAATCAAAACAGCAAAAAAAAAATAAAATAAAAAATAGGGTGCACTAATCCAAAGCAATTAAAAGAGAAAAGCTAGATACTGCCCTAGCCCGATCAGTATAGCTGTTTTTGCTGGATTTACCTCATTGATAGGCTAAAACCTGCACATAAAGTCACACCAGCATGTCTGGTAACTTAGCCTAAACAGCTAACGTTAACTAACGTTATATAACGTTAATCCATCAAAGACGAGCAGCTGACATTAATTCATCAAATACAGTCTTAGACCAACTAACGTTATCTAGCATCATAACAGCTATCAGTAAATAGATTTAGCTGCTATGTGTTAGCCGTTTGATTTTCATGATGAATCTGCTTTAACCAGACGTAACATTAACGTTAACTTACATGGCAAGAATGCCACACAAACGTGACCACGGGAATGCTACTTAAACGTTATAGGCCTAACGTTAGCCTATTGTTTATAGATTTAGATCGTAGGCTATACATAAATGGACATTAAAATAAGCGCGTGGTTTCTAAAATTAATAGACAATTCGAAATGTTGCTAGCTTGAATAGGCTCACTAACGTTAGCTAGGTTACTTCATTTCATGTGGTGTAAGTCCGTGGCGTTTAGTAAGTTAACATTATACATCAACATCACTGATATGTTAAAACTATGCATGACTTTCAAGAAACTCTATAATCTCACCGCATTATTGTGATTTTGGTCGATGTAACCAGCGCGATCTTCCGACATGGATCTCCGATGTGTTCGTTGCAGGTTCAAATGCCTTCTTCTACGCTCCTTCCCAGAGTGCACAAAAATACTGTATGAACATGTTATTTCAAAAAGTGGCGCCAATAGACTGCCAGCGTGCTGTGTGTCAAACGGATATTTACACCGTGTTCAGAAGGAACAGGACACACACACACACACACACGGAGCGCAGTTCCTCAACTAAATGTATAGGCCGTCTCGCGTAAAATCCTGTAGGGTATTAAAAGGGTAATAAAAGGCACAAAACACCCAATTAAGATAACAAACACATTTGCGCGTGCACAGAAAACACCGCAAACTTTCTTATTTCTGTCTGTGGAATAGGCTATGCAAGATTAGGCTATTCTTGATAACATTTGCACTGCAGAGACATCAGGTGTTTAATTTGTCTAATCTTCATTCAGTAAATGCACACAATATTTAGTTTAGTAATGGATTGCATCGTCGACTATTGAATCAGTCGTTGTTTAGCAACCTAAAAAACCCGAAATGAAATTACTTCTCCACTGATAAATAATAACTTTTTTATAATAGGCCTAAGCATAACAATTGCATATCAGCATTTATCTCCAAACATACCATCTTAGCCTGCCCTAGTTCTATCCGACATCTTTGCTTGCATTTTCGATTTTGCGGTTAAATAACAAAAATGAGGTGTTAATTGACAATGAGATGTTAAATTACAAAAATGAGGTGTTATTTAACATACATTTCCTAAAAATAACAGTAAGGCGCAGTTATTAAAAATAACAGGTTAATCATGTTGAAATTTGGGTGTAAATTAACAGAAACATTTAACAGTGTGTGGTATAGACATTACAATATATTTCAAGTTGACTCGATTGAGTTATTTATTTGGGAAATTGTGATGTGGCCTGGTGTAAAAACTAAATTAAACTCTTTTACTCTTCTACAATTATTTCATAGGTAGTTATTTTGCAGATTCAGAGTAATAATATGAAATATAATCTGCAAATAAATTATGATGTATTATTATGGATAAAGATAAGACTTTATTCATCCCTTGGTGACATTTACAAGCTACTGGGCAGTTTACAGTGTAAAGTAGTAAACTGTAACATTAACGCAATATACATATTACATATACATGTATTGCATCTTAAATTATAATTAAATATTATATACTTTATTCTGAAATGCACTGTTCTGTATAATGTGTACTTCACTAGATTTTGATGCTAGTACTTTTGTACTTTTACTTCAGTAACATTTTTAATGCTCAAGCTTTACTTGTACATTGTGGTGTAACGTATTTTACTTAATTAAAAGATTGAGTGACAATCAAATCTGAATTAAAAAAATTCTATAGTGAAGAATCTGAAGCAAACACACCTTACATGCAGAGTTGTCTTTATTGAAAAGCAGGAAATGTTCAGATTAAAGTGATACAGAGTTTTCATATTCAACCCTTAACATCATTGGTTAAAACATTTTTGAAATAATTTGATTGATTTGATTAACATCAAGTTTATCAGTAGAACCCATACACCATTATTATTTTCTTAATGATATTTACTTTCTGATATTACCAGAATACAATTAATCACATGGTTTTCTATAATGAAGAAAAAGAGGAAAATAAAATGAAAGAGGCTATCAGCAAAATGATTAAAGAATATTGTTGGACGTTGCTTTCCACTTCAGTGAGTGTTGGGAATTCTCAGCTCTGCTTCCAGAAGGCTTTCTAAGCCTTTGACCGATAGAAACACAGGTACTCTTTACAACCTCTATTGCCTGTGTTGAGATTTCTTTCGATAACAGCGACACCAGCCTTCTTAAACACTTGTACCTCATCTGTGTTAAGAAGCAGGGACATGACCTGAATGGACTTGTCGCTATCATCATTGTTGTGCCACAGGTACACCGGGGGGCCTCCGGTCTTCTCGTTGAGGTTAACACTCACTGAAGTGTAACCTTGCTGCTGAAGGGTCTGATACTCAAGATCATTGGTGGAGATATTCAGATCAGTGAGCGCACGCTTGGGGTCAGTGGTCTGACGGTACCAGATGAAGACTTCGGCTCCTCCTGCACTTCTGTTAGTATTTTCATCCACACGGATGTAACCATTGCTATAGTAGCTGGCGTCTGATCCGTAGGAAGCAGTGGCAGAGACATTACAGATGTAGGTTTGGTTCTCTCTCTTCACCCAGGCATAGATCAAGTTCCCTCCAGCGTGGCGGTTCAGATTACAGGCTGATTTCTCCCAGCAGTCTTTGAACTTCTCGGCTTCACCTTCTTTATCTATAGTGAAATTAATCTTCACTATGGGAGTGTCGTACTCCCCGGACCCTCTGAAGTACCAAAGGTTGATGACATCACCTCTTGTTCCAGCATTGAGATTTTTATCAATCTTTTTGTACCCTGCTTCGATCAATCCAAGAGCCATGTCATTGTTGAATGTAAATTGAACCCTGGTGATTGGTTTTGCTGGCCCATTTATGTACCAAAGATAGATGGCGTTTCCTCCCGTTCCTTGGTTCAGATTAATATTAATTTTCTTGAAGCCGCGTGATTGGTAATTTTGCTCCTCACTTTGATCAGTGGACACATTAAGTTCTGTGATGTAGGTGGCCATTGTGGGTGACTGCATAAAAGAAAGACACATCATTTGTTTGTATGTATAATGTATATATTTCTATGATTGTTACCTTGTGAATATGGTGTGGAAAACACAATAGTGAGTAAACACAATATGTAAAGTTAGCAGCATGACTGTGCCTTTTGAGATGAGCTCCAATATGATTATGACAAATTAAAATATCAATATCAAATATGGATCACTATTATGACATCTAAAATTGTATTTTAAATGTGCATGCTGCACATATTTATACTTAATATAGTAACTTTGAAATAGTATAAAGTGTGTTCCACATAAAGAAAATAAAGTTCTTGAACACTTACTTGTCTGCTGATGGTGAATGTTCGGTAGGAAGAAGTCAACTGGTCTGCTGAATTATGTTGTACTTACCACAAGTCAGCTGCCTTTATATAGAGAGATGCTAGGGCTTATTGTGCAATATCTACTTTTGAGAATATTACACAATACATTTAATTTGATCAAATTTGTTATTTTTTCCCAAAAACTGGTTTGATCAGTTCTGTTTAACTCATGCACACAAACACACACACACACACA